>VMDO01004640.1:69667-122550 GCA_007922755.1 Pedetes capensis | reverse complement strand
AAAAAAAAAAAAAAGAAATCATTTTCAATGGGCCTGGAATCCCAGCGCCTTGGGAGGCAGAGGCAGGAGGATCGCAAGTTCGAGACCAGAGGCAGTCTGCGTAACTTAGCGAGACCCTGTCTCAAAAAGTAAAAAAATGGGCTGAGGGTGCAGCTTAGTGGTCCAGCACTGGCAGAGCATGCAGGCGTGAGGCCCTGAGTTCAACCCCCAGTACCACAAAACAAACAAACAAACAAACAAACCAACAAAAACAAAAAAACCATTTTCAATGGTTAAATGTACAAAGAAAATTAGAAGGATGACAAATGAATAAAGAGAGAGCGAGCACGGGCGTTAGTACCTCATGAGGCGGCAAGGGCTCCAAAGTAGGGATGATCTCACTTTCTTCACCCGTTTCTTTCTCGTCGTCTCCAAAGAGACTTTTCATGGCCTTCTGTTGTGCTATTACGCTAGAATCTGAAGGAGCATCCACTTGCATTTCTGAGTCTTCTCCATCATCCTTGAGCTCTCCTTCTTCTAAAATAACTCCCGTGTCCACTTTGGAAACTCTCATGTCTAAGACACCATCTATCCATGCTAATTCAGCATCTTTTGCCTTACAAAACTGAAGAGAGCTGACAAGTGAGTCTTTTAATCTCACCTGGATACACAGAGGGGAGGGGGAGAAATGAAACCCACAGAGCGGAAGTTAGCAAATTAAATATGACATCTTATTGTCAGTTCTATCTCCGGTTGTTGTTGTTGTTAGGTGCCATCAAAGTTGGTGCCCAATTCAGAGCGATCCAATGTACACAGGTGAAACACTACTGTCAGTGTTTCTCTGCTGCTCATAGAGTTTTTAATGGCTGGCTGTTGTTTGGGAGTAGGCTGCTGGGTCCTTCTCCCAAGCCTACAGCCCCTGGTGTTTCTAAGCGGTCTCCCATCCAAGTCCTAACCAGGCCTGATCCTGCTTAGCTTCCGAGATCTGAAGGCATCGCACGCCACAGTGGTACACCTGCAGGCTCTATCTCTGGTAATATGGTTAAAATCTAAAAATCCTTCATTCATTTGATTTTTCAGTGACCTGTAATAACCTAGTTACCTGTAAGAGCTTAAGAGTCCTCATCTACTTTCCAGAGAAAATGTTCTAACCTTCACTGCATAACAGAATATGAATTTTTTTTTCAAAATTAATGCCAGGGCTTCACTTCCAGTATTTCTAATTCAACTCGTGAGATTAAGACCAGAACACCCAAGATGATTCTTGTGTGCATACCAGGCTGAGACCCACTGATTGGTCTCGCATTCTGTTCCCTGATGTACCGCAGAGTACTAAGCTGCTTGTGCTTTCCTGAATATGCCACACAACTTCTCACCTCCATGTTCTCTGAATGGCTCTTCCCAGAATAAATTTTCTGCCTGGGAAGTTCTAATCCATTTCTTCCAGATATAGACATCACACCTACCTTAAACTGTCACTATCTCCCACAACCAGCTAAGAGTTCATCTTTCTTCTGTGCTAGCCCGTTTTTCTGTACCTGTCTCCGTGTGCTTCAAATCAGAAAAGAACCTTGACATCTGTCACTTTTTAAAAAATATTTGAACTGCTCAACACTCATCACTCCTTTCACTTCTGTACTTTTGCAAATAATTGTGCCCTAGAACACTCCTTGCCCCTCTCCTTCCTACTCTGTCTATCCTGACAGCCCATCCAAATATCCATTAGGAATCAGCTTACTTTTCACTTCTAGAAACCTTTCCTACATCTCCAAACACGTGCCCAGGCCCCCTCTTTATACTCTCACGGCATCCTGCACTTCCTCTCTGCTATTTGCTTGTTGTAAACTCCATGGACTATCAGGTCTGCTACGGCACAGGACCATTTCTGTCTCACTCACTCCAGTTCTCCTTATGTGTCTGTCTTAATCTGCAACAAAAAGTGCTTCTCTCCAGGTGGTCCACCTGGTAGATATTTACCTGGTAGATGTGCGTTTCACTAGTGGCATCGACTGTTTCATGTAGCTTTGGCATGTACACTTTAATATCTTTCCCGCCAAACGCGCGGCAGCACTCTGCCAGATCTTGACTGGCTTCTGGTGGGCCATGGACAATGATCAACTGTCGTGGCTTCATCTGATTAATGATTTTTTTAATGGAATCCCCATCAGAGCGTCCTTCATAGTCTATGTAAGTAACCCTGGCTCTGTAATTAGACATGATTGTTTAAGCTTACTTTTCTGATAAGTTAATTCTAAAAGGAGGCTTTTTAAAATGGCTTTTATCATCAGGAAAGAAATATATCCAATAGATAAAATGAGGATTTCAGAAACATGTGTTATATTACTAATATGTATTATTTATATTTTCACCCTACCCGTATATACAAAAGGTATCAGTCTACCCATATATACAAAAGATATCACTGAACAAAGAACCCACTTTGCTCTCTAATGACTCAAAAAAAAGTCCAAGATAATCATTTACTGGTATTATTAACTATACTTATTAGAAAGGGGGAAAAAAAGGCTTCTTAACTACTTCAGGTCACATTAAATTTTCTGCACATTTTGGAGTGATGTTTAAGTCAAGGAGTACATTTTATGAAACAGCTACTCAGAAAACTAAACTTGTGAGCTGCACCATTCTCTTTTACCTGCTACCAGACTTACTACAAAAGCCAGAAATAATGTTCTTCGTATAAATGTACAATTTTTGTTCAACTCCCTCCTGCTCCCACTACTAACTCAATTACTTTGGCATTTAAATAGCATTAATGAAGAGTAAATACCATCAGACTTCACAAGTCTCTTCACGGAAAAAGAAATTAAAATTTTAAAAGCATAATCTTACTAGAGGATAGTGAGAAGTTTCATTTTTGAAACTACACATTATATAATTCAAGTGCTCGAAATTTTCTTTCATAATCTATTTTCCAAATACAACAAAAGCACTTACTTTATTTCAATAGACTCTGTTGTAGAAATACACTTAGTAGGAACATCAGATAAGTCCTGATCCATGGGTTCATCTCTGTTTGTCAAACCAGATTCTAATTTGCTTTTTTCTTCTTCAGTAGCCTGCAGTTCTGGCACCAAGAAATCCTCTGGTCTAAATAATAAGTCTCTAATTAGAAGCAGTAAAATGCAGGGTTGATATTATATAATATGTATAACTAGCTATTAGGTGGCATAATTTTTAGGCTCCTCACATATTTCAGGATTTAAATATACACTGGGCTCAAGGCCAATGCCATTTCATTGCATATCAATTATCAGATGACCATATATATTATGGTTTTCATCACCACTAAAGAGTGCTTTTCAAACACATGATGTGGTCTAGTGAAAGACCTCTAGACAGGTCATTAGAAGATCTTAATAGCTATACTAAGTATTCTTGAAACCTGACCTTGCATTATTTTTAATTTTTTTTGTCAATTTCTATGGTTTCCTTCACCAAATGCCAGTATCTATAAAATCTCAGAACTCTTCTGATGTCCTTAAGACTCCCAGCTATTTCCTTGCTGCCCAAAGAAAGCAGATGTCTCTCTACATTATCAAGACTGATACAAAATCATTAGCTCCCTCATAAGCCTTCATCTTTATTTCAGTTAACACATCTTTCTTCCCATCTTCTGATATCAGAGTTCTAATTAAAAGCAAAAACAAAAAGAGAAAACTAGTTTTTAACATTCTCCAGTCATTTCTCCCCACTGTGGTGCTGGGGATTGAACCTGAGGCCTCTTGCTTCATTCCAGCTGTACACCTAGTGCTTCTTGTTCTTAAAATTCTCTCTCTAACCTCCGGTAATTATCTATGGCTCACTTTTTATTCTTTTTTTCCTTATGGTTTTTTCTTCCTCGCAGTACTTGGGATCAAACTGAGGGCCTCGCACATGCTAATAAGCAAGTGCTCTACCACTGGGAATCCCCAGACTGCAATTTTCCTAATTAAGCCCAAGAATGACCTAAGCCCATTATGTGCTCAAGATAGAATTACGGAATTAGAAATAAAGTACAAGAAATATAGAGAAACAAAGCCAGAGAGTAGTGCTATTTGTTTCCCCTCTACTGTTTTAGAGAATCAAGTAAATAATGGAATTTTCCCAGTTACACCCAAGAATAACCTAAGTGTGCTCCATGCTCAAGAAAGTACTAGGGAAGTACAAAGCAAGTACAAAAAACCACAGAGAAACACAGAATCACAGCTACTTGGGAGGCTGAGGCAAGAGATGAGGAAGGATGAGTATTTAAGCCTAGGCGTCTGAGACCAGACTGGGTAACACATGAGGCCGCAACCCAAAAAAGCATTCTCTCTTGTGTGTGTGACACACATACACACATATACGGACAGGAGGCAGAGAGAGGAGGACATGTGACACAGAAGTAGGAAGACAGCAGATCATAAAAGACGTCATACAGTGTGCTGAGCCATCTGACATGCACTAGGGAAAGCAGAGATGACCCCAGAGGATTTTTATACAGATTAGTAGTATATTCAAATTTGTGATGGTACATGATTTTGGTTGGTTTTCTAATGGTGAGTAAAGATTGTGTGGATTTTCCATGATTCCAATCATGCTGTCTCATATTTCTCTTGTAACTAAAATGCATAATACTTGGGTCATAACTCATTTCCCAAACTAAATATAATCACCATCAAAAGTTCTTTTTATCCTGTGTCTTTTTCCAAGGCATGTCCCTTCTTCCCATTTTTCTTAAATGGGAGGAAGTCTTGGGCATCTTTTTAGACCTTTCATGCAACTAACAAAACTATCAGTTGTCCTTTAATGCCAATCTTCTAGATGTTTTTCAATATTTCTATTTTTGTGTTTCAAACTCTAAGTCTTTTATATCTTTCAAGCCAAGGTACTCCTAAACTAACAAAGTACATGGTGACCAGAGTGATCAAATTCACTGAGCCAACGTAACAGTTATCACTTGTGATTTGTGAGAAAGAATGTTTTAATCACATACTTGATAATCTCTCCATATTCATCCCATTTAATTCTTTCTTCTGGGGCAGGAAACATAGGATAAGACTTTTTTGCCTGTTTGAAGAAACTTCCTTTCCGACTCCCTTCGCCTTTCATCATCAGGTCATGCTTTGTCTTATGAGCTGATGGTTGATCAATATCTTCCTCAACGTCACTCTCATCGCTGGAATCGATATCTGCCCTAGAAGGATTGTGCAACACATCAAGGTCATCGACGCCTTAAGAGATTTTGACTTAGTAGTTATAAAATTGTTACCAAATTAATATTCAGTGTTATTAATTCAATATTAGTCCAAGTCATAATAATACTCAATATTACTGAATCAATATTGTATAAAATCTAACATTAACCGCCAATTAATACATACACAATGATATAAGCACTGAAAGGATTTGGTGTTTTAGCTATTTGAAAGAGGTAACAAAAGTAATTAAGTCCTACAAAAATTTAAGCATTTTCAACTGAATGTATAAGCCTTAGAAATATGTTCTTTTCACATTACATGCATAAACTTATAATCTTGATGAAAGTAACTCACTCTTTGGATTGCTCCAGTTTTTTAGCAGCTTCTTTCTTTAGTTTTTCTTTTTCCAAGTATTCCTCAAGCTCTTTCCCTTCAAGCTTCACACGTTTCCTCAGCTAACAAAAAATGGCAGACAAAAGAAAAGGCCAATATTAGGGGGTTAAGACAGTAGGGTGTGAGATACACTGTATCTAAATTGATTCATCATCTTTAAATTTTCCTCTGAAACTAAGCTGAGTGTGGTGATGCATGCTTGTAATCTGAGTGACTCAGGAGGCAGAGGCAGGAGGATTGTGAGTTTGAGGCCAGAAGCAGCCTGCATAACTTATCGAGACTCTGATGTAAAATAAAAAATGGGCTGGGGATGCCGCCCAGTGGTAGAGCACTTGCAAAGTATGTGTGAAGCCTTGGGTCCAACCCCCAAGTACTGCCAAAAAAAAAACCCCTCTGAAATTAGGTTTCCATTACACGCAATTATAGACCCTATTTAGATTAGTACTAGAATTAAGCTGTCATGCGTTCAGGGTAGATTTAAATCAAACTGGTTAAAAACCACCAATTAGGAAAAGAAAATATAGGTAAGTATTTTTATAATTTAGAGTAGATGAGGTGACATAAAACCTGAAAGCCAAGAAGTCATAAAGGGAAATACTAATTAAATACAGCAACATGAAAAAATATAACATCTCTGGTATTTTAAATCTCAAAAAATTTAAAAAATGTGAAAAATATTGCAGCACTATTACTGTCAGAAGATACTTTTTCCTAAGAGCTCTTCCAAATCAAGAGAAAGATAACATATCAGCAAGGATGAAATATATGTAAAGGCAATTTACAAAAAAAGAAAGATAACTGATAACCAATGACAGATGTCTAAATTTACTAATGATTTTTTAAAAGGAAAAATATAAAATGGCTAATACAATTTTTTTTAACTTACAAGATTAGCAATGTTAATTACTTTATGAGGAAAAGGTACCTTTATCCACTATCTGCAAAAATTAGCACAACTATGTTAGAAGGCAATTTGCTAACATCTAAAAATAAGAATGTCACTTGACATAGGTTTTCTATTTCTAGGGAATTTATCCTACTGAAACAATCACACAAGTATGCAAAACAAAACAACAAAAGTACAATGAGGCAATGTTTGTAATAGTAAAAAAAAATAATAAAACTGGGCAAGGTGGTGGACACCTGTAGTCCCAGCAACTCAAAGAGGCAGAGGCAGGAGAATCACACGTTTGAGACCAGAGACAGTCTGTAATTTAGATAGACCCTGTCTCAAAAAGTGAAAAAATGGGCTGAGGGTGCAGCTCAGTGATACAGCATTTGTACAGCATGCAAGTGTGAGGACCTGGGTTCAATCCCCAGTACTGCAAAAGAAAGAAAGAAAGAAAGAAAGAATAAATTAGAGACTCAAAGGAGCTTTTATTTCGTACAGGTTATATTCATCAACATTTATCATATTAAGAAATTAAGAAAAATTTTAAATACTTATGTTTATTAAAAAATGATAAAACTATTACATGTTAACATTAACATAATTTCTTTTTGAGACAGGGTCTCGCTAAATTACAAAGACTGCCTCTGGTCTCGAACTTGTGATCCTCCTACCTCCACCTCCCAAGTCGCTGGGATTACAGGCATGCACCACTGAGCCTGGCTCAACATTAACATAATTTCTATAAAAACATATTTTCTAAAGCAAAAAAAGTGGGAAGTATGGCATTGTTTTACATTTTTACACATCGTGTGTGTGTGTGTGTGTGTGTGTGTGTGCGTGCGTGTGTTTGAGACACAGGATTAAACCTAGGGCCTCATACATCCTAGGCAAGCACTTGACTACTGAGCTACACTCCTGGCCCCGCAAATCTCTTTAATGCCCATCTCAATAGAAGGCAGTTGGATTTGCACATCTGCCTCTGCATACAATTTCTTATACTATGTTGTTTTTGTTAAAGTATGTGAAGAAAAAGGCAGCTTTGATAGACAGTAGAAAAGGGAATAGATAGTAGAAAAGGGAAAGAATGGATATTCTTCTTTGATAATACATTAAAAGTGGTAGTTTCCTAGCTGGGCTTCAGGAGGCTGAGGCAGGAGGATTGTTGAATTGAAGGCCAGCCTGGGCTACATGATAAGACCTCATCTAACATGTTGTTGTTGTTAGGTGCCATTGAGTCTGTGTCCAACTCATAGTGACCCTATGTACAATGGATGAAACACTGTTGTCATGGTTCTCTGCTACTCATAGGGTTTTCAATGGTGGATTGATTTTTAGGAGTGGGTTGCCGGGTCCTTCTCCCAAGCCTACAGCACCTGGTGTTCCCAGGCGGTCTCCCATCCAGGTACTAACCAGGTCCGACCCTGCTTAGCTTCTGAAATCTGACAGGATCGGATGCCACAGGGCTATGGCTGCAGGCACACAAATAACATAGTAGTTTCTTACAGGTTAGTTATGATGTAGATTCTAAGTCACACCTTAATATACTTTTTGTGCTCTGCTGAATTTATTGATGTACCTTGCACTTTGAATAGATCTTTCATTTATACAATATTTTATAATGGCATGCATTGGTTATTCAGAAAATACTGGTTCACCAAATTAGAAGTGTCTTAGAACTGATGACAATATTTAAAAAGTCACATTCACAAATATCACCTCCAACCTCATCAGAAGTCTTTTAGGTTTAAACTGTTAAAGTCATAGTTCCAAAATTTCTAAACTTTCCAAACTTCTGATTTTTCACTTGAAAGTTTTATCAGGTTTCAGCAACAAATATTGTCAACTGTTTTCCTTGGAGAGGTTCTTTACTAATTTTTAAGAAAATACCTCCTAAACACCCAAATCTGAATAACCATGTCATTACTTCAAGTAAAAATGGTATTCTGAGAACAAACTGGTCACAAGTCAGACAACTGCACATTTATTTTTCTTGGAGACACTTACCCTACTTTAGTATGCAACACAAATGCTTTGCACGTACTTCGTTACTGTTGTCCAAATTACTGTTACAACCCTTTACTAAAAAGATGTAGTAATACTAATGACTTTACTGCCTTGTCAAGGAAATTTTTAAAAATTTTATTTAGTTGGTATACAGTATCATAAGATCTGTCATGGGATTTTCATACACTTGCTTCATGTACTTTGCGCTTGTTCTCTCCCAGTTTACCCCCTTATGTTGCTCTCCCTCCCTTTCCTATGAATTCCCCTCCCCTCTCCAGATAAGTCCCCCGTCAAGGACATTCTTACACTTAACCAGAACATAACCAGTGACATCAGGTCACTAAGACCTGTATCCTTTTTAAGGATCTCTAGGTATTTCTTTTTGTTGTGAGTGGCTTGACATTTTAATTTCAACCTTTCTTAAAAATATTTTGTCTGTTTTGATTTTGAAATACACATTTATTAACACTTTTTTAAACAGAATTAATGCATACAAGGCAAAAGTAAAGACATTGTTCGGGTCCGTTAGAACCATATGTCACACAGCTATGTGTTAAGCTGAACTGGCATGTTTTAAAACTACAAGTGTGTGGTGGTGAAAAATGCTGTGACTATGCTGAGGATGTGGCTCAGTGGCAATGCTTGGGCAGCCTGTGCAAGACCCTGGGTTCAATCCCCAGCACAGGAAAAAAAAGAAAAATCAGACGAAAAATGCAGTCACTTATAGCAGAATTTGGTGCCACTGCCATAATTTATGCCAATGCATTTTATACACCATTAGTTTTACTTGTCAGTATAAAAGTAGGCACAGTGAAAAGGCAAATAATATCTTAATATTATTCTGAAGGTCCTAACACCACACTTTTGAAAACCACTAAATTAAACAGCCACAGTACATATACACAACATACTATAAATAAAGTTACTAAAAAGAATCCACTCACTTATTCAAAAGTATTTGAATGTTTATAATATACCAAGTAATATGAAAGATCTGTATCTACTTACACTATCTATAAAAGACTCAGGCGAAAAATGGGCACAAAAACAGAACCCACCTCCTAGGATATAATTTGGTCTTTTTAAAAAAAAAAAAAGAACATGGACAGGTTCCGTGGCTCATGTCTGTAATCCTGGTGACTCAGGAGGCTGAGGCAGGAGGATCTGGAGTTTGAGGCCAGAGGCAGCCTGTGCAACTCAGTAAGACGTTCCAAAAAATAAAAGTAAAGGGGCTAGGGATGTGCTGCTAAGTGTAGAGTACTTGCCTAGCATGTGTGAGGCTCTGGGTTCAACCTTCCAGTACTGAAAGAAAAAAACCGGACATCTGTACATTCAAAGGTAAAAACGTCCAGAATATACAGCCTTCAAAAATATCAATAATCATGGCAATTTAATAGAACAATTAATTCTAGATGGGAACCCAGACTGAAAAAAAAAAGGGGGTAATTATAAATGATACTGTGGCAGTCAGCAAAAGTTTAATGAGGTCAGTGGGAGAAATGGTATGCTTAGTTCCTGATTTTGATGGATGTAATATGGTTTTATAGGAGAGTGATCTTGTTTTGAAATACATACTGGCATCTAGAGGTAATGCTGGAATAGCTGAACTTTCCTCTCAAACGGTTGTATCTGTGTGAATACAAGCCCCGATAAAGCCCTGTGTGTGGTGGTACGCGTCTGTAATCCCAGCGCTCAGGAGGCTGAGGCAGGAGGAATGGTGAGAGCTTGAGGCCAGCCTGGACTACGCAGCAAGACCCTGTCTCAAAAAACCAAAACCAAACCAGAACATAAAAACCCAAAACACTGCCCCCCCAAACCAAGAACAAAAAAAAACCTATTCCTATTTATTTCTGCTCTTTCTAAACAAGCAAGATGTAACTCAGGATGGCACTAAATGTAGATGAAAAATGGTACACACAGTAATCTCCTGTCTAACTTATCAGAAATCTAGTGTGTCACGTATTCATTTTTTCACCAACTTATGATTTCAACCAACACATTTACTGAGGGCCTCCAATGTGTTAGGCATTGTTCTAGGTACTAACGATGAAAAAAAAAGGTCCCTTTCTCAAGGAATTTGTATTCTATTTGGTGGGAGGAAGAGGAAAACAAACAAGGAACACATCAGATTGGTGATGAGTGAGGTGATAGGTTGCTAGATCTGTAGTCAGAGGCCTGTCAACCTGAGAAGGTGGCTTTTAAAGTGAGACTCAAATGAAAAGGAGCCAGCCAGTGTTTAAAGGCCTGCAGCCATAGCCCTGTGGCATCCGATCCTGTCAGATTTCAGAAGCTAAGCAGGGTCGGACCTGGTTAGTACCTGGATGGGAGACCGCCTGGGAATACCAGAAGCTGTAGGCTTGGGAGAAGGACCTGGCAACCCCCTCCCAAAAATCAATCTGCCATTGAAAACCCTATGCACAGCAGAGAAGCACTGATAATAGTGTTTCCCCTGTTGTACACGGGGTCGCTATGAGTCGGATACCGACTCAATGGCACCTAACAACAACAACAAGTGTTTAAAGTCAAAAAATTCTTTAGGCAGAAGAGCTGCCAGTGCTAAGATTAAGATGCTGATACAGTGTAGCGGTGTAGTGAATAGAGAGAGTGGCATAAATTATAGTCAGAAAGATGGGTGGCAATCAGATTGTGTGAGATCATGAGAGCCCGGGGAAGGAGTATGGATTGTATTCCAAAAGCACAAGGACCTGGGCCTGGTGGTACACAACTATGATCACAGCACTTGGGAGGCTAGGGCAGGAGGATAACGAGTTTGAGGCCAGTCTGGGCTATGTAGTAAGTTCCGTGCCAGTGCAAGCTACACAGTGAGAGCCTGTCTCAAAAACCATGGAAACAAGCCGGGCACAGTGGTGCATGCCTGTAATCCCAGCGGCTCGGGAGGCAGAAGCAGGAGGATCGCAAGTTCAAGACCAGAGGCAGTCTGCGTCACTTAGCAAGACCCTGTCTCAGAAAGTTAAAACATGGACTGAGGGTGCAGCTTAGTGGTACAGCACTTGCAAAGCATGCAAGTGCGAGGCCCTGAGTTCAACCCCCAGTACTGCAAAATAAATAAATAAATAAATAAATAAATAAAAAATAAAAGCACGGAAACAAAACAAAACAAAGCAGAAGGAAACTAAATAAGCTTCTTCACATCAAAAAATAAGAACCAGCACAGTGTAGAGTCAACCTGCAGAATGGGAAAAAACATTTGTAATGTACACATCTGACAAGGGGTTGATATCTAAGATATATAAAGAGTGCCAATAATGCAACAGCAAAAAGAAAACCTCAACTAAAACATAGGCAATAGATCTAAATAGACTTTTTTCCAAAGGACACAATGCTCAATACCACTAATTGTCAGGGAAATACAAGCCAAAATCACAATGAGGTATTGCCTCACCCCAGTAAAAATGGCTGTTATCAAAGTCAGGAGCGGCGGCGCATACTTTTAATCCTAGCAACTTGGAAGGCTGAGACAGGAAGATCACAAGTTTGAGGCCAGAGGCAGCATGCGTAACCCTGTGTCCAAATAAAACATAGGCTAGAGTGCAGCCCAGTGGGAGAGCATTTGCAAATTAAGTGTGAAGCTGTGGGTTCAACGCTCATGCACCACCCCAAAAATAAATAAGTAAATAAATAAAAGGATTTTGTCAAAAAGAAAAAATTAAACAAAGAGATAAGTACTGGTGATGATGGAGAGAAGGGAACCCTTGCACACTGTTGGTAGGAATGTATATTAGTACAACCATTATGGGAAACAGTATGGAAGTTCCTTAAAAATTAAAAACAGAGCTAACATATGAACCAGCAATCTCACGATTTGGTATAGATTTAAAAGAAATGAAACTGGAATTTCAAAAAGACATCTGCACTTCTAGGTTCACTGCAGCACTATTCACAAAAGCCAAGAAATGGAATCAACCTAAATGTCCAGCAGCCAATGAGTGAAGGAAATGAAGTACATACATACAATGGAATACTACCTAGCCATGGGAATGAAATCTTGTCATTTGTAACAACATGAATGGAACCAGGAATCCATATATTGAAGGAAATAAACTAGGCATATGGGGCTGGGATTTAGCTCAGTTGGTAGAGCGCTGCTCTGCAGTCTCTGAGGTCCCGAGTTCAATTCCCAGCACCGCAAAAATGCGAGAAGGACCTGGCAATCCACTCCCAAGGCAATCCTGAAACAATCAGCCATTGAAAACCCTATAAGGGTCACTATGAGTTGGACACGACTCGATGGCACCTAACAACAACAACAACAAAACTAGGCATAGCAAGATAAGGGATGTATATTCTCACTCGTGGAATCTAAAAAAGCTGACTTCATATAAGTTGATCTTACATGGAATTCAGATGGAATGTACAAGAACCAAAATGACTACATTTGTGGAAAGAGATGATGGAAAAGCTCAATATCAAATGTCAGAACAAGACCGGGTACTGATTGTGGATCACACCATCAACTGCTCATATGCAGGTTCAACCCAAAACTGAAGAAAATTAAACAAGTGTCTGAGAGCCAAGGTATGACCTTGAGTATATCCTGAGTTTAGACACCACCTCAAGAACAGGTTTGATGCATTAGACACTAATGATAGAAGACCAGATGAGTTGTGGCATGACATCAAACACATCATTCATGAGGAAAGGAAAGGGTTATTAAAAAGACAGGAAAAAAAGAGAAGACCAAATTAAATGTCAAAAGAGATTCTGAAACTTGCCCTTGAACATCAAGCAGCTAAAGTAAAAGGGAGACATGAAGAAATTAAGGAACTAAGCAGAAGATTTCAAAAGGCAGCTAGAAGCCAAAATCAAATATTATAATGACACGTGCAAACAGCTGGAGATAGAAAATCAACAGGCAAGAACACACAGTTTATCTCAAGCTTAAGGAATTGAAGAAAAAATTCCAGTCTCAAATAGCAATATTGAAGGGTCTACGGGGAAAATATTACATGATGCAGGAAACATGAAAATAAGATAGAAGAAATACAGAGTCATTATACCAAAAAGAATTGGTGGATGACCAACAATTTCGAGAGGTTGCATATGAAGAGGAACCAATGGTACTGAAGGATGAAGTAGAAGCTGTCATGAAGGAATTGGTGAGACACAAAACTCCAGGAATTGACAGAATTTCAATAGAAATGTTTCAACAAACAGATGCAGCACAAGAGGTGTTAACTTGTTTATGCCAACAGATTTGGAAAACAGCTACCTGGCCAACTGACTGGAAGAGATTCATATTTATGCCAATTCCCAAGAAAGGGAATCCAACCAAATGTGGAAATTATCAAACAATATCATTAATATCACATGCAAGCAAAATTTTGCTAAACATCATTCAAAAGTGACTGCCAACAGTATATAAACAGGGAACTGCAGGAAAATCAAGCTGGATTCAGAAGAGGGCATTGAACCAGGGATATCGTTGCTGATGTCAGATGGATACAAACTGAAAGCAGAGAATATCAGAAAGATGTCCATATATGTTTTATTGACTATGTTTTATTGACTATGCATTTAACTGTGTGGATCATAAATTATGGATAACATTGCAAAGAATGGGAATACCAGAGCACTTAATTATATTCATGAAGAATCTGTACATGGACCAGGAGGCAGTCGTTCAAACAGAACAAGGAATCACTGCCTGGTTTCAAGTCCAGGAAAGTGTGCATCAGGGTTGTATTCTTTTACCATATCCCTTCAATCTCTATGGTGAGAAGCTGGACTTCATGAAGAACACAGCATCAAGATTGGAGGAAGACTCATTAACAACCTCCATTATACAGATGACACAACTCTGCTTGCTGAAAGTAAAGAGGATTTGAATCATTTACTGAGGAAGACCAAAGAACGCAGCCTTCAGTATGGATTGTGCCTGAACATCAACAAAACAAAATTCCTTATAAGTGGGTCACTAAGCAACTTCATGTAAATGGAGAAAAGATTGGGGTTGTCCAAGATTTTGCTTTACTTGGTTCTACAATCAACACCCATGGGAGCAGCAGTCAAGAAATCAAAAGATGCATCACATTGGGAAAAGTGGTTGCAAAAGACCTCTTTAAAATGTTGTAAAGACATCACGTTGAAGATAAAGGAATGCCTGACTCATGTCATGGTATTTTCAGTCATATCACATGGTTGTGAAAGCTGGACAATGAATAAGGGAGACAGGAGAAGAACTGATGCTTTCCAGTTGTGCTGAAGAATATTGAATACACCATGGACTGTCAAAAGCAGCAATAGATCTGTCCTAGAAGAAATGCAATGGCTAGAATGTATCCACTCCCAAGGCAATCCCAAAAGAGTCAGCCATTGAAAACCTTGAGGGTCGCTATGAGTCGGAAACCAACTCGACGGCATCTAACAACAAAAAATGTATCTTACATATTTTGGACATGTTGTCAGGAGGGACCGATCCCTAGAGAAGGATATCATGTTTGGGAGGGTGGCAGGTCAGCGGAAAAAAAGGGAAGACCTTCAACTAGGTGGACTGACACAGTGTCTGTAACAATGGGCTTAAACACAAAAAGGATGGTTTGTCTGGAAAGGAATTGGGGAGTGTTTCATTGTGTTATACACAGGATTGCTATTAGTAGGACCAGACTTGGTGGCACCTAACAACAACAACATAGAAGTTGAAATTAGACTGGTGGTTACCAGAGGCCAGAAGATAGTGTGGTGGGAAGTTAATCAATGGTTACTAAGTTACAATTGGATAAGAGTTAGAAGCTTTGGGGACTATTGCAGAGGCATTGGTTATTATTGGTGATTATAGATAACTATGTACTGTACATTTTGAAAAAGCTACAGGGGAAGGATTTTGAAAGCTTCTACCAAAGAATTGATAAATACTGAAGAGATAATCACGCTTAACCTCACAGATTACGCAACACATACGTGTATCAAACATTACATGATATCCCATTAGTACGTATGACTTATGGTTTTGTCTGTTAAAAATAAATACCCAATAAATAAAATAAAAATTTAAAAAGCAAAAGGAAGTCATTGGAGGGCTTTAGCATAGGAATAACATGAAATGATGAATGCTGAAAAGATGTCTTTTGGGGGTTGTTTACTGAAAATGGTTTCACTTTTGCCAGATGAAGAAGTTCATATGCTCTGTGGTACAATAACGCACACAGGGTAAACACCACTGCTGGGAGCGCAGCTCAGTGTTGAGCACTTGTCTGGCCTGTGTGAAGCTCTAGGTTCAGTCCTTAGCAAAACAGAAAAGAAAAAAGAAAAAAAGAAAAAGGATAAAGTGTTATACACTTAAAAATAGGATAGTAAATTATGGTTTTTTTTTCACCACTACCACCACACACACACACACAAAAAGATGTCTTTGGCAGCTGTGTGAACAAAGAGGTAAAAAGTTAAAACAGATGAACCTACCTGGCACAGTGGCACACGCCTGTAATCCCAGTGGCTTGGGAGGCAGAGGCAGGAGGATCACAAGTTCGAGACCAGAGGCAATCTGTGTAACTTAGCGAGACCCTGTCTCAGAAAAAGTAAAATAATGGGCTGGGGGTGCAGCTCAGTGGTCCAGCACTTGCAAAGTATGCCCTGAGTTCAACCCCCAATACCACACACACACACACACACACAAAAAAAAAAAAAAAAAAAAAAAAAGAAAGTACTGTTGAATCCAGACAAAACCACTTAGCATGAGTTAGGATGATGGTAGTGGAGACAGAGAAAAGTAGATAAATTTAGGCTATGTGTGGAAGTCAGGTGAGCAGGGCTTGAGGATGAATTGGATATAGATGCTGAGAGAAAAGTCAGGAGTTAGAAACTAAGTCATAATAACCTGTGTATTAGTAATCTGTGTAGGACAGTGGTTCCCACTGGAGGGGGAAGGAGGCTAAGGAAGGAGTGCGTGAGGTGTTAGCAATGTTCTAGCTCATGAGCTCGGTACAGACCAGATGTGTTTATGTATGAAAATTCATCACACACTATCCTTATGATATGCGCTTTTCAGTATATATTAGGCTTCAGTGGACCTTTTTACTGTTCTAGATTTTTGGCTGAAGTAAATATGCAGAAAGTGCTGCTATTCCCATGATGAAGACCAAGACAAGGGCAGATTGTGGGTAGGGAAGAGTAAACATTGTTTTGGAAGTGATTAAACAGAAAGAAAAAAATGACAGATATTGTAGAGAAGAGAGAGCTGCAGAAGAAATATCCCTAGGAAGGTGAGAAGGGAAAGAATCCAGAGCATAAGTACTACTCTTTATTTCTTTGCAGTACTAGGGGTTGAATTGAGGGCTTCACAGATGCCAGCTAGGCAAGTCCCCTACTCCTGAGCTGCACCCCCAGCACCTTTTTCATGTTTTTTTAAAAATTTTGAGGCAACTTCCATGGGCTGCCTCTAGCCTTGAACTCACCATCCTCCTGCCTCAGCCTCCCGAGTTGCTGGGATTACCGGGGTGCTACAGTGACCGGCGGTACTACTTTTTAAAAAATAAAAAACCTGGCATTTCACGTTGCTGTTGCTTCTGATTTCCCTGGCATGCTTCCGAATGTCATTTTCTATCTTTTTTTCAAACTTTTAACGTTCTTTCTGTTTCTCAAGTGGTATATCACCCCTACTTGAATTTCTAATAATTAATTGTACTTCAGGTGCTTCTAATAATTAATTGTACTTAAGGTACTCTAATAATGAATTTCTAATAATTAAAAATTTCACATTCAGTTTTTTGTATCTCATGAAACTGTCTCGAGTACTTTCAAGTCCTTTTAACCTGGCATTCCTAAGCTATTAAATAACGCAATGCAGTATTTTACTTGGATATGCTTGACTGAAACCCTTGATCAGTAATTCTATATTTATAATGAATATATAGATTTTGGTTACTGACATTATGCTTTCCTTAGAGTTATATAGGACAAAAATACCACTTAGCATTTAACAAACTAAACATTCTTCAAAGGCTACTATGTGGACAACATAAAAGCATTTAACAAACTAAACATTCTTCAAAGGCTACTATGTGGACAACATAAAGGCAGTCACCTAAAACTATGCACAACCCTTACAGTTCTTAACCATCCCATCCAATATCATTTGCTATGAATTTCGGAGTCAATATTAGTTTTAAAAAAACTGATAGATTCGATAGCTTGGTTATTAAACAAAACCATCTTTCAGCATCTTGGTTATTCAGTTAATTGTCTTGTTCCTATAACAGGAGGTATGGGAGCAGATGCAGGTACAGAAACAGGTTAGTAAATAAATTAATTAATTATCAGTGATAAACAACAGAGAGCGACCAAGGGACAAGAGATTAATAAATGTCAAAGACCAGGAAGAATTAGCATATAATCAGTCTGATGATATGAACTGCAACAGGAAGAAAAATGGCTTGAAAGCTGGAGTACAGAACAAGGAGGACACCAACCTCACCCTAGGTACAAGAAACATGAAAAGAAAGAGAGCATCTACCTGAGGGAGCCACACACAAAGAACACCATGAGGAAACAGCCAGATTTCAATTAAAGAAAAGGAGAGAAAAGAGCTTCTCAGAGAGACTGGGTGCATATGAATTCCCTCTGGGTGTAGGTCCGGGGTACCCTGTAGAGTTTGAGAATGAGGACCTCCAGTGAAGGGGCTCTGAAGTTTGTGCCATTAAAGGTGCTCTACTGTTATTCCTGAAACAATCAGCCACTGAAAACCCTGTAAGGGTCGTTATGAGGCGGACATGACTTGACGGCACCTAACAACAACAACTCTTATTCTGATAAAAATCCCAAAACAACTTTAAGTTTTATTTTTGGCCACTAATTTTTATCCAACAGGCATAATGTAACCCCCAAATAGTTCTCAGATAAAGTCTGTGCCGGGTATGGTAGCACACCTGTGACCCCAGCATTCAGGAAGCTGAGGAAGGAGGACTGAGTTTAAACCCAGTCTACACTGCAAGGTGAGATCCTGTCCCAAACAAACAAAAATAAGATAAAATAAAGTTTGCATACAAGTGCTTACCTCTATTTCTGTGATTTTTTCAGAAGGATTATCAATTAGGAAACGCGCTAAAGTCCCAGGAGTTGTTCTGTAAGTTAGAATGATTGAGTTTTTAGGGTCCTGGCACCACTGAATAAAAAGATCCCTTGAAAATCCACATTCCAGGTCCGGCTGGCTGGCAAGGACAACTTTGGGGCTGGGTACCCGAGCCAAGTCAGAAAGACCATGGCACAAGGAGAGATGGCGAAACTGAAATGGGTTATTTCTTTTGTCTTCAAAACATCTCATCAATTTATCACTCATCCATTCTACCTAATAATAGAGGGAAAAGATCACAGTAATTAGAAAACACTATAACTTCAATATATTCTATTATAGTCAAGGAATTCAAGTTCTATCTTGTTTTAGGTCTTTACTCCCCATTAGTTGCTTAAATTTGTTTTTGACAAGCAGCTTATTTTCTGCTTCTTTTTTCCATTAATCCTCCCACCCCAGTTTTTATTCCTAAAAACTAATTTTGCACTGTTTCATTTATAAGTCATCTTGGATCTTTTGGAGAAAGCAGTGGAGATGTTCTAAATGAATATCTTACCTAGAGATTGCTATTTCAAGGGAAAGAGCTTATTAAAAGAAAGAATAATGAATTCTAACATTTATATCCTATGAGGGAGGGTCTATTTTTGTCCCCATTTTACAGACGGAGATATCAAGAGTTAAAAAGCAGCAACCTGGGCTTGTGATATAGCTCAGTGGTAAAGCACCTGTCTACCATGCACAAAGCCCTGAGTACGATCTCTACTACAAATAATTAAAAAAAAAGAAAGCAACTTGCTCAATCTGCAAAATGGAGACAAAACTCGAAACTACTTCATATAAGGACTAAATGAAATAATATATGTAAAGCACAAAGGACAGTAAATCATTATGGTTTAGCTACTACTAACAAGCTCTTGAGAAAAACAAAACCAAAAGGCAACTGAGATACTATGGCAAACTTCATTATTGCAAATGATAACATGAAAACAAACCTGGGACTTAGAAAACTCCACCACATTGTAACTGACGTTATTGAGGAGGGCCAATGAGTAAACCCCCAATCCTGCATCTTTAGTTCTCCAAATCTGATCAAGAAGCTGAGCGAGTTCCAACACTCGGCCTGCAGTATCCACCGCTATTAATACATTTCCATCACCTCGAAGTGTTTCTAGAACATTTGCTAGAACACAAGAATGTAAAATTCCTATAGAACACAATAATACTTCGCTACAGAATTCAAGATAACTTTATTTCCCAGTTTTTACAATAAAGACTATAATTTATAAATAGGCAATGACTATGCTGGGTACAAAAATAGAAGTCGTTGTCAGGACAACTACTTTTGATTCTATTAAATATATCTTCATGGCAATAAAAAAGAATGCCATTAACTCTCAATTATTTTCATTGAAAAATTATAAATCAGTAGTTCACAAGGTTTTCATCTCAAATACACACAGAAAATGATACTGTATCACTGGGAAAATTGAATGACTGGACCAAATGCAATCAGCCTGGGGCTTCCAGACCATCCTGGACTCACCTGTCCACCCTAATGAAGTTTGTTATTTACACAGTTCTACACACACAATTTTATATGTGCGTGCGTGTGTGTATATGTATTTTGTAGGCATGCCTGTAGAGTAAAATATAGATTATATTTTCTTCCAAGAAACATCTTTATAAACAGATGTCTTTGCTCTAGATCAGGGCTGTCCGACTTTTTGGCTTCCTTGGGCTGCATCAAATAAAGACAAATTGTCTTGGGCAGCATTATATAATATAGGTAGTGGATACACGTAATGGGGGGATCATGAAGAAAATAAACATTGAAAAACATACATCAAAAGATTTTGTGGGGCCACATTAATAGCTGTCCTGGACCACTTTTTTATCCCTTTTTATTATTTTTTTAATTAGTCATTTTTTTTTTTTTAGTTAGTGTACAATTTAATGTGTTTCATTATGGCATTTCTATTAATGTGTACCACTATACATTGCTCCTATTCATCTCCCCCAATACCCTCTCATAAGCTCCCCCTTCACGGATCATCTTCTTCCCCACCAATGGTCCCCATTTTGCTTGCGTGTGTTGTTTGTGTATTTGTGTACAGATATGCAAAAGAGATAATGAGGGTGCAAATATGTATAAATAAACACACAGATTCTGCTTTTGGGAGTAAAACGTGGTATTTCTCTTCCTTTCCCCATTACCTTCTCTTACTCTCTCCCTCCCCACCTTTAATTCCTTTTCTCCCTCTACACAGTCCCCCTTCCACTTTCATGATCTATATATATTAAGATATTGAATATATATACTGAAATATAATGTCCATGTATGAGAAAAGTCAGATAATGAACAGATTTTCTTTCCTTTCTTCTTTCCTTCCTTCCTTCCTTCCTCCTTTTCTTTTCCTACCCTCCCTCCCTCCCTTCCTACTTCTTCCTCTCTCTCTCTCTCTCTCTCTCTCTCTCTCTCACTCCACCTCTGTCTTTCTTTTCTATGGTGCCAGAGATCAAATGTGGCCTTAAGAATGCTAGGCCAGTACTCTATTACTGAGGTCCATCTTCAGCCCAAAGAGTTTCTTAAAGTTGAGAAAACACAATATATAGGTATACTTTTAAAGTAGGTAGACTAAGGAAGTGGTTACTACCGCATTTATAAGTGGAATCCTATTTTCCCTCTTGAAGCAACAAGCAATGGCAGCTCACAGGCACCTCTTTAAAACCAAGATGATTAGAGTGTAAAACACCCAGCCAAAACCTGCACACTATCTGCACCCTCATTTATCTCTTTTGGTCATTGTTTTCTTTTAAAGTGTTTTTCTTATTGATGAAGTCTTTTGTTGTTGTTGTTGTTAGGTGCTGTCGAGTCGGCATCCGACACTTAGCAACCCTCTTAGGGTTTTCAATGGCTGACTGTTTTCGGGATTGCCTTGGGAGTGGATTGCCAGGTCCTCCAATTTTTACAGTGCTGGGAATTGAACTCAGGACATCAGAGACTGCAGCGCAGTGCTCTACCAACTGAGCTAAATCCCAGCCCATGAGGTCTTTTACATACATACATATACCAGTGAGTGCCTTGAAGAGATAACAATGTGCTGAATGGCAGAGAAACACCACCAATCTTTACATCTATTCCATAAAAGCTTTTTTTTAAGTACAAACACTGATAGGGTTGCATAATATTTCTTTAAAAATACTAGAGTTAGCCAATTTCTTATAGTCAAGGTAAACAGAATAAACAGTAATTTATACTACCATTCACTTCCACAGCCTTTTATTTATTTTTTAGATAGGGTTTCACTGTGTAACCCAAGATGGCCTCGAACTCACGATCTTCCTGCCTCTGCCTCCCGAATGCTGGGATTACAGGCATGTGCTCCACAGCTATTTAAAAGGAACATTATAATACATACTCAGAAGTTGCTCATCTCTCTGTTTTCTTCTAGGCTGCACGTAAGTAGCATTAAATGAATCTGTGATAAGTAGAGAGGGTCTGCTTAGCATTTCCAGGGAACATCCATTTAAGTGGCTGTAACAAAGTTTGAAAATGAAGATTTTATGTCACGTCGAATAAACAATAACTTCTCTTACTTAAAATAATAAGCAACTGCTTTTATAAGGTTTTTTACTCTAATGAATTATAAAAGTATACATGCTTATTAATAAAAGGAAAACATCTGGCAAACTAATAACAATATAAAGAGGAAAACAAAAATATTCTGGAGTACCACCACTCTAAGAAAAGTGATGTAATATTTTAGGTATATCCTGCTAAGCATATAAATTTTTCTGTTCATCTGCATATACATTTTAAAAAGTAAATATCTCACATCTATTCCTATGCACTCAGTTCCATATACTAGAGATTTTTTCCCATGACACCAAAATTTTTTTTCTAAACCCAACTTTTAGCATATGTAAGATTATCTTTTTTGGGGGGGGATGAGATAGTCTTGCTATGTATGTAGCACAAACTGCCCTTAAAATCAAGATCCTCCTGCCTCAGACTCCCAAGTACAGGGATTATAGGTATGCACCACCATGCTTGACTCACATTTATAAGAACTTTCTACCATGTCAGTACTGTATTTATTCAATCATTTTCTTTTACTGATTTTAGGGTCTTTTTTTTTTGCCATTATATCTTTCAAAGAACATTTTTACAACAAGTTTCAGTTGGATTTCTGATTGTTTCTTTAGGACAGATCCTTAAGAATTGTATTTACTAGAGTCAGGCGTGGTAGCTCACTCCTATAATCCAAGCACTTGGAAGGATGAGGCAGGAGGATTGGTGTGAGTTCAAGGCCAGCCTGGTGTACACAGCCAAGTTCCAGGACAGCCTGGGCTACACAGCAAGACCCCGTCACAACAAACAAACAAACAAACAAAGCCTCTATTTACTAGAATATACACGTATTGCTTAATGGCTTTCCAGAAAGATTTAACCTTTCCAGAAAACTTCAATCAGAAAGCCTAACTCATTATTACTTTCCAGAAGGCTACCATAATTTTAAAATAATTTTGATGTATCTAATAAAGTTATCATTTAAATCTCCTTTTTGAATGATTTTTGTCCATTTTGCAACCTGCTGGCTTTAGGTTAATTATTTAATACCATTTCCAACAGATATTTAAGTGTTTGGCCAATTTGCTACATGTATTTCCTCTACATGTTCATTGGTTTTGTTTTGTTTTGTTGTTGTTGTTGTTGTTGTTTGTGGAACTTGGGGGTTGAACCCAGGGCTTTACACATACTTTGCAAGTGTTCTACCACTGAGGTGCACCTCTCACCAATTTTTTATTGTTTATCTTGAGACAGGGTCTTGCTAAATTTCACAGGCTGCCTCTGGCCTTGAACCTTTGATCCTCCTGCCTCCACCTCCCAAACTGCTGGGATTACAGGCATGAGCCACTGTGCCCTGCTCAAACTCTTGTTGATCCTTCTCCTGCTGGGTGCTGGGATTACAGATGTGTGCTACCACATCTGGCTCTAGTCTTAAGTATTTTTTAATGTAAAGAGCTTAAGGCTACTGTCATGTAACACCAAATACCTATTAATATCCAAATGTAATGAAAGAAACCCATAGAAGAATGACCACAAAAATTTATAGTTATTCTGTTAGTACCAGAAGAAATATGTAAAATTATAACTGTTGTGTCCCCTTTTAAAAGAAATCAGACATTAAATATAGTTGTTAGACAGTAATTACTGACTTTACCCCAAAAAAAACAAAAAACAAAAAACAAACAAACAAAAAATAACCCACCTCCACAAAGTTCTGTTGAGTAATAAGAGCACATAAAATTTGACATACAAAAGTTCACTTCTTTTGCAATACTTCCAGGGAGACATCTGTTTTAAAAAGTGGATATTTATATGCAAATTCTAAAATCCTGTTTATGTCCTATAACAAACTTTATCCCTTATAACACAAACAATGAAAATATTCAATACTTGATGCT
Organism: Pedetes capensis; assembly: GCA_007922755.1. Taxonomy (NCBI): domain Eukaryota; kingdom Metazoa; phylum Chordata; class Mammalia; order Rodentia; family Pedetidae; genus Pedetes; species Pedetes capensis. The sequence goes on along the minus strand of VMDO01004640.1, from coordinate 98,609 downwards.
TTTGAGTAGCTCTAGATTTCTGGGTTAAAAAAATAAAAAGCTGGTTCTAATTTTTCCTTCAAAGAATGAAATGATACCAATTCCATTTCCTTTAGTTTTTGTCTTAATATACCTACATCTCCCTCTTGTGGTTGAAGTCAACTGCATAAACAATTTCTTCTTCTCCATCTTTGACTATTTTCCATATTGTTCCACCTATCATGTGACCAGCTGGCAGAGGTGTGATAGACAAACCATGGCCTTTACCTATGTCAACAAGATAATACAATATTCAAATTGTTTCACAATGCTAACAAAACATTATGCTACGTTAACATATACAGTAACATATACAGTGACACAGAATTTAGAAGTAAAAATGTGTCTCATTCTCCTGTCCCCAGCTACTCTACTGCCTCAACAGGGACAAATGCTCTTGTTATTTTATTATGTCTTCTTGCAGGGATATTTGTGCTAAACAGAATGCTAATGATTGGACTTCAAAGCTTAGTATACTATGAAATTGCTTAGTATGAACTAGTAAGTTTTGTTGTATTCTATTTTATTTTATGGTGCTAGAGACTAAATCCAGGGCCTTACATATGCCAGGCAAGTGCTCTATCAACTGACCTATGTACCCCTCCACCCTAAATTTTAATGTCTATATTATACAAGGGCTGGGATTTAGCTCAGTGGGTAGAGTGCTGCCCTGCAGTCTCTGAGGCCCCGAGTTCAATTCCCAGTACCGCAAAAATGGGAGAAGGGCCTGGCAATCCACTCCCAAGGCAATACCGAAGCACTCAGCCACTGAAAACCCTATAAGGGTCGCTATAAGTCGGATACCGACTCGACGGCACCTAACAACAACAACAACATATTATACAAACAATTATCAGGGATTTTCACTTTTGCTAACCTCTGAACTATCAGAATAACAATTCAAATCTCATTAGAGTAAAGAATTTATCCTACAGAAAACCTAAACAGAAGCAAAGTTATTGAGACCGTTGATTGTTACTTCCTGGCTAAATCATCACAGTCCATTATTATGCCATTTTTTCAATGCCATAGTTCATATTTAAGAAAATCTCTAATGCTTATTTCTGTAGATAATACAAATTCAATATATGATGTCCTAATTAAACACTTTTTTACTTTATTTCTTGAGACAGGGTCTCGCTATGTGGCCCTGGCTGGCTTCAAACTCATGGCAATCCTCTTGCTCAGCTTCCTGAGTATTGGGTTTATACGCATATGCTATCACTTCTAGTTCCTAATTATTTTAATGCCCAGTTCTAGAAGTAATTTTCAATTCTGTTGCCAAATCACTTTATCTACTTCAGTTACTACATTTAGACATCTGAGCTACTTTGTCTCTTGAATCTAACTGTAAGCTCCAAGGAGGATTCAGACATACTACTTCTGTTCATTGTACATGTTGTTGTTGTTAGGTGCCGTGAGTCAGTATCTGACTCATAGCGACCATATGTACACCAGGGGAAACATTACTTTAGTGCTTCTTTGCTATTCAGAGAGTTTTCAATGGCCGATTGTTTTTTGGGAGTGGGTTGCCAGGTCCTTCTCCCAAACCTACAGCACTTAGCGTTCCCAGGTAGTCTCCCATCCATGTACTAATAAGGCCGGACCCTGCTTAGTTTCCGAGATCTAATGGGATCAGATGCCACAGTGGTATGGCTGCAGGCTTCATTCTACGTATAAAAGACTAAAATAAATTTTCTCCAAGCTCAAAATGAAAACTCCTGAGCTGTTAACATTTTCTTAGTATGTACGCTAGAATTTTTAAAAACTCAAATGGAAGTTCAAAGTTTTATGTCAAGGCAGAATATGCTAATTTTTATTCTTTACCATTGTGCCTATAAATTCTACTATGAATTCTCCCCGGTATTTTTCAGAAGGTTAAATTTTATTAGTCCAGGCTGGGGATGTGGCTCAGTGGTAGAGTGCTTGCCTGGCTCTGGGTTTGATTACTAGCATTTCAAAAACAAACAAAAACACCTCCATTAGTCCAACAATACACTATAGAAACCTTTCCTTACCTTTCAAATTCACTATCTGAGAGAACTTTAGCTGCTGTATTTTATCAAAGGCTGCATCCACATCATCTAACGTAAAGAGTGTAAAATCTTCTGTATTGTGTCGAGACTAAAAGAGTAACACAAATAAAAGGTTAAACAAAAATGATCACTAATGAATTATAAAAAAATCTCTTAATTGTTTAAATTACCTGATAAAGATCATACATGAACATCTGTCCCATTTTATAAACAGGAATGGTTGCATAGATAGCACAGTTCAGACCCAACTTCCCCACAGCATAGGGGAGGGCACCGAGGTGGAGAGGATCTGGGTGAGACAGGAGCACTGCATCGATCTGGTGCACATGCCTAGGACAATACAACCAAGGTGACGACTCACTCACTTCTTGTTTTTAAAGATAAAGGTAGAAAAGTCAAAACAAATCACACATTCTGGACTGAAGACTATCCTGGGGTAGAAGAGCAAACTTAAGAGCTAAAATGATACCTATGAATTGTAATTAGTACTATCCTGTACTGCATGTTATTATTGTTAGGTGCCATCGAGTTGAGTCTGACTCATAGCAACCCAATGTACCACAGAATAAAACACTACCCAACACTGTCTGACAGTGCTTCTCTGCTATCCCTAGGGTTTTCGATGGCTGATTGTTTTGAGAGTGGACTGCCAGGTCCTTCTCCCAAGCCTACAGCACCCAGTATTCCCAGGCAGTCTCCCACCCAAGGACTAACCAAGCCCAACCCTGCATAGCTTCCGAGATCAGACACCAGGAAGGTATGGCTACAGACCCTGTACTGCACAGATAACAAGATTATGGCATAAGGTGTATCTATAGATACAATACATAAGCTGATCGTGAATGGCTATCTTGTATATTATTAATTTATTTTTAAGAACTCAGCTTAGAATTTCAGAAATTCTTAAGAAGGAGATATTCAATAGCCACATATTTATTATGGATTTTTGCCTCAGCTTTTTAACTTGGTGACTGACAGCATATTCATTATAGCAAAATATCAATTAATCAGGGAAGTGTATGTTCTCATTGATAACAGATGCGAACATTAACAAGATGATCTTGATCTTTTTGGTTTTCTGGCTTCAAGTTTTAAGTTTTGAAAAAATATTTAAGGCCTCTGTTCTTCAATAATTAATATAAAGTTGTAAATATAACAAAAAATTGTATTTTTGTAGATTAGGATCCTTTTGCATCTTTTGGTTATTATTTTAAGAACTAAGTTACAAGCCAGGAGCTGTGGCACATGCCTATATTCCCAGAGACCCGGGAGGCAGAAGCAGAGGATCGCAAATTCAAGACCAGAGGCAGTCTATGTCATTTAGTGAGACTTTGCCTCAAAAAGTAAAAAAATGGGCTGGGGGTGCAGCTCTGTGGTACAGCACTTGCAAAGCATGCAAGCGCGAGGCTCTGGGTTCAATCCCCAGTACTGGGGGGTGGGGGGAAGAACCAAGTTACAATGTTACATATCAAAAGATATAGACAACAGTCAGGAATGGTGGTGCACACCTACAATCCCAGCACTCAGGAGGCTGAGGCAGGATGATTATGAGTTCAAGGCCAGCCTGGGCTACATAGCGAGACAAAAAACAAACAAGAAAATGACAGTAAGCTAATGTGATGCAAACTACAGAGCTTTCACATGGATGGTGTTTCCTTTTCTAAGTTTTTACAAGCTCTTGTTCTTTCCTAAAATTATGGCGCACAATTTCTGTAATTCATTAGTCAAGGTAACAATTAACTTCAGTGTGTTGAATTTTAACAAAGTTTATAAGTCAATCAAAACTTTTTAAGTTAAAATGATCACTATTTAGCTTTTTGGCATAAATAAAGCTACTATAGTCGGCAACCATACTACTATGGCTTCTGATCCCATCAGATCTCAGAAGCTAAGCAGGGTCGGACCTGGTTAGTACTTAGATAGGAGATTACCTGGGAACACTAGGTGCTGTAGGCTTGAGAGAAGGACCTGGCAACCCACTCCCCCCAAAAAACCAACCAGCCATTGGAAACCTTATGAATAGCAGAGAAGCACTGACAATAGCATTTCATCTGTTGTATGTAGGGTCACTATGAGTCGGACACTGATTCAACGGCACCTAACAACAACAACGCCTGCAGCTGTAGCCCTGTGGCATCCGATCCCATCAGATCTCGGAAGCTAAGCAGGGTCAGGCCTGGTTAGTACCTGGATGGGAGACCGCCTGGGAACACCAGAAGCTGTAGGCTTGGGAGAAGGACCTGGCAACCCCCTCCCAAAAATCAATCTGCTATTGAAAACCCTGTGAACGGCAGAGAAGCACTGATAATAGTGTTTCCCCTGTTGTACAGAGGGTCGCTATGAGTCGGATACCGACTCGACGGCACCTAACAACAACAACAACAACAACAACACTACTATAAACTAAATTAATACAAAGATAGCAATAGCATATAACATCAAAATAGTATTAGAAAAGTATAGCAAAGAAAATTCCTTTATTTTATTTTTTGGAAAAGTGATTTAATAAAAACCTAGAAATATCAAAATGTAACTTACTTTCTCAGGGAATCTATAATATCCATAGAAAAGTGCTCATCCCAGCCACAGTCCAATAAAAATCTAAACTCATCAACCTGGAGAAGATAACAAAGAGCGGACTCCTCTTGGACCCCAGAGAGGGTAGTTAATTTGATAATAGATGTCATCTTTTTGGTCCAGTAACAGTAATCTAAAAGGTTCTTTCAAAAGAAAAACAAACATAAAGGCACAACTTAATACATACAGTAGACTAATAAAAATTTCAAATTTGTAAGTGCACAGAAATCATATATATGGAAAGTAAACATTTTGAAGACTCATTTCCATCATTGCCAAGTTTAAAAATACAAGCATATTCCTACACTCTTTAGTCCTTCTATGGCTCCCCCAGTGTGGTTGAATGAAAAGTAGTAGACTATGGAATCAGACTGATCCAGGTTTAAATCTCCTCCTGTGTGACTTGGAACAAGTTAATTTATCTCTCCTCGCCTATATATTCCAGTCTCTAAAACATGGTATTAGTATATACTTAGAAAGGATGTTGGATAATTTCAAATAATGTGTAAATTACCTAGAGCAGTGAATTTTGTTTGTTTTTGTTTTTGTGGTACTGGGGGTTGAACCCAGCACCTAGCCCTTGCATGCTCTGCAAGTGCTGTGCCACTGAGCTGCACCCTCAGCCCATTTTTAAACTTTTTTTCAGACAGGGTTTCACTAAATTATGCAGACTGCCTCTGGTCTGGAACTTGCAATCCTTCTGCCTCTGCCTCCTGAGTTGCTCGGATTACAGACGTGCGCCACTGTGCCTGGCTGAAGCACAGATTACTACACCCAAGTTTCTCAACAATTAAATGTTTACTGAATTAATGAACTCATCCTCAAAGTGAATCTGTTCCCCTTTATCTTGCTCTGTGATGGCATTTATTACACTGCATTACAATTTCCAGTTTGTCTTTTTCTCCTATTAGACTTGTTAGGTTAAGTGCTGTTGAGTCAGTATCCGACTCATAGCGACCCTCATAGAGTTTTCGATGGCTGAATGTTTCGGGATTGCCTTGCAAATGGACTGCCACGTCCTTCTCCCATTTTTGCGGTGCTGGGAATCGAACTCAGGACCTTAGAGACTGCAGTGCAGCGCTCTACCAACTGAGCTAAATCCCAGCACTGGATTTAGCTCAGTTGGTAGAGCGCTGCGCTGCAGTCTCTGAGGTCCAGGTTTGATTCCCAGCACCACAAAAATGGGAGAAGGAAGTGGCAGTCCACTCCTGAGGCAATCCCCGAAACAATCAGCCACTGAAAACCCTAAGAGGGTCGCTATGAGTCGGATATGACTTGACAGCACCTAACAGCCTATTAGACTAGTAGTCCTTAAATAGAATCTTTTGAGAATCTGATTTAAAGCTATGGACCCTCTCTTATCTTCCACTATTCTCAAAATGCTAAAAAACCAAGAAGTATACACATAGAAATTCACACACATTTCAGGGAGTTTAATGTTAAGAATGCCTGCAGCCATAGCACCGTGCCTTCTGATCCCATCAGATCTCAGAAGCTAAGCAGGGTTGAGTCTGGTTAGTACTTGGATGGGAAACCCCCTGGGAACACCAGATACTATAGGCTTGGGAGAAGGACCCGGCAACCCACTCCCAAAAATCAATCTGCCATTGAAAACCCTATGAATAGCAGAGAAGCACTGACAAGAGTGTTTCACCTGTTGTCTGTAGGGTTGCTATGAGTCGGATACCGAATTGACGGCACCCAACAACCTTAAGGACACATGCCCTGGGATGTAAGCAATGGAAAAACAGAGGCGGTATCCTATTTTTGCAATTCCCAAAACAAAACTTCACACACAGTAGGCACTCAACATGCATCTAATAGAATGTATGTTGGGATACCTGCTGCATATATTTCAAAAAGATAAACATACCCGTTGGGATTTAGGACCTAGAACTGTGTGCTAGTAAACAGACACAATAAAACTTCATCCAGTAATTTCAACTCCATAGCAACATTGAGGATTTTAGCTCCTTAAGATAAAATTGCCTACAGCTGTAGCACTGTGGCTTCTGATCCTGTCGGATCTCAGAAGCTAAGCAGGGTCGGGCCTGGTTAGCACTTGGATGGGAGACCACCTGGGAACACCAGGTGCTGCAGGCTTGGGAGAAGGACCTGGCAACCCACTCCCAAAAATCCATCCACCACTGAAAACCCTATGAATAGCAGAGAAGCACTGACAGCAGTGTTTCGCCTGTTGTACGCAGGGTCGCTATGAGTCGGATACTGACTTGACGGCACCTAACAATAAGATAAAATTGACCTTCCCTGGCTGACTATGCAAATAGGAGAGAAGTCACTTGGTTACTTGATTTCTCACCATCTGCCCAAAGTCATCAACAAACTAAGGTAAACTGTCCATTTTTCATAACAGGCTGACCCACCGCACCTCCTAATCTTGTTTACCTGTGTTATTAATGAAAATGGAGGACTCCTAGGTTATCCATTATCACTGAGGTGTCTATCCCCTCATCACAACTAATCTACACCTCTTTGCCTCTCCAATCCTTTCAGTCCGCTCTCTGCCACTGTGATTATACTCACCTGTAACCTCAACTTCTGTGAAAATTCTCTTTACTTGCTGTTCTTCACAGAAATCCGGCTGTCCCCTAATGATACCACTTCTTCTCAACTTTCTCAAAGGGTTTCTAAAAAATTTTATCTCTTGTACTCCCTGGTTCTCAAAAGCAAGAAGTATGTATTGCTTGCTCTCGACTGCAGCTTCCCAACCATATCTTCTCCTTCCTCTCTGAAACACTCCAGTCCCAATAACACTCATGCCACCCAGCTAGTTCACCATTAGCATTCCGTATTTCTTCAGTGCTGCCATCTATTAACCCCACTCACTGAGGATTTTGGCATCTGAGTCAGTCTTCCAGTAACTTCAATACTGACCTCTCAGTTCCTTGACTTTCTGGATTCCAATAATTTTTATTTCACATTAGCCACCGACCACCATAGTTATACCCAAGACCTTTTTACTACCAGTGCCTGTACTACTCTCAGAATTTCACCTTTAAGCATCTCACTCTATCACTCCCATCTTACTTATTCAATATTTCTTCTGCAAAACTCCTGTGACCTCGCTGGTATGCACTGACCACTTTTTCACTATGAACTCCCCTCATCTCCAGTAAGGTCATCAGCTTGATCATTTTATAATCATGCTCAAATATCTTGCTCCACTAGTCCCTGGTATTAGCCTGGCAAAACCCCACCCCCGACTTACTGCAATCATTCACTTTGCCTATTGTTGTTGTTGTTAGGTGCCGTCAAGTCGGTATCCAACTCATAGCGACCCTTGTAGGGTTTTCAATGGCTGACTGTTTCGGGATTGCCTTGGGAGTGGATTGCCAGGCCCTTCACCCATTTTTGTGGTGCTGGGAATTGAACTCAGGATGTCAGAGACTGCAGCGCAGCGCTCTACCAACTGAGCTAAATCCCAGCCACTTTGCCCATGGCAGCAGCTAAATGTTATTCTATAAGTTTATGGCCAAAGATTTCAAACACGGCTTCGTCTTGTCAATCCTGCTTTGTTTTGTAGGCCAACTTTGCAACCAGGCTACTCCTTCACAGCTCTTCTCTGCTTACACACTCCGTGTTCCCCTGCTCCCAACTCTCAGCTGACTCACTGCATCCTTTAGTTGAAAATAAAAAGCAGACAGTAACTTCTAAATTTCAAGATACCATGTCTATTCCCCTATCTATACTAACACTGCTGTGTCTCCAACTGTATGAAATAAATAATGTTGTTCCCAAAGAAGGTCAATCCCTCTGTGCTCTTGAGCCCGTCCTCATATACCCTCTAAGGTTAGACCTCTTCAGTCATTGTTTCTTTCCCCCACAGCAGTGTATCAGTGATGTACTACTCCCATGAGCAATCATAGACACTCTAACATTTCCCCTTACAAGAACCCTCTGGTCAAGAGTGGTGGCATGCGCCTGTAATCCCAGTGACTCAGGAGAAGAAGGCAGGAGGGTTGTAAGTTTGAGGCCAGAGGTAGCCTGTGTAACTTAGGGAAACTCTACCTCAAAATACGAAACAAAAAATGAGCTAGGGGTGTGGCTCAGTGATACAGCATTTGCCAAAGCATGCACAAGCCCCTGGGTTCAACTCCCAAATATCATAAAAACAAACAAAAACCCTCTGAACCCTATGATCCCCTACAACCACTGCATTATGTCTGTTTCTCTCTCCCAGCCAAATTTCTCAGAATATTTGTGCACAAACATGTCCCTGCTTCCTTATCTATTTACACTACCAAATTTGACTATCCACAGAAATGCGCACCGACTCCAGGTGCACAGAGGGAGGCTTTTCAATGACCTCTAGGAAAGCACTTCCAGCCAATTTGAATCACAGTCCCATGAAGGAATAGGTGGTAGGAACACGCTGCATGTCGCACTAACCCTGTCTCTGCCTTATTTGTTTGAACTGCAGCAGAATTCGAAATGGCTGGTGGGAATGCTGGGAAGGACTCCAGAAAGGCCAAGACAAAGGTGGTTTCCCACCTGCAGAGAGTTGGCTTGCAGGTCCCTATGGACTACACTCACCAACACTTGAAATCTTTAGGACAACAGGCCACGGATGTGTAGGGGTGGGCCCACTAGGTACAGCGCAGCCATCCTGGAGTACCTCATGGCAGAGGTACTTGAACTGGCAGTAAAGTGTCAAAACAGACTTAAACATAAAGCATATTACCCCTTGTCGCTTGCAACGTGCTGTTCCTAGAGATGAAGAACTGGACTCTCGCACCAAGCCTACAGTTGCTGGTGGTGGTGCTATCCCACAAATCCACAAATCTGATTGGGAAGGACCACAGAAGACTGTCTCAAGGATGCCTGGATTCCTTATTACCTCAGGAATCGAAATACTCTAACAGCTGTCCAGGGGTGGTGATTCCAGTGGACTGCTCCTCAAAATTTTGCCTTTTTGTAATTCTCTTTGAGCAAGTTGGAAGTTTAGTTTTCCAACCAACCAAATTTATACATTCAAGCTTTAGCCATATTTAAATGTTACTGTGACTTCAAAGAAACTATTGATTCTTAAGGAGTAGGTTTTGATTGAGTTGTTTTTAAAAAATTGTTTGGATTTTAATTGTGATGTAGAAGTTATTGTAACAAACATTTGGCTTTTTATTAGACATATTCAGTTTATCCACCAGAATGGAAATAAAGGTTATACCTCTCCACATACACACAAAAAAAACACCTCCAGTGATGTGGGTTGGTACCATCCCACTACACTTCTCAAATTTCCTTCTACCTCCAGTCACCAAGGTCTCTAACAAGCATATGTATTTTCCCTATTTCCAAAATATTCTGTGAGTCTTTGACAATTCTAAAGTCCCTTTCCACTCCTGTTGCATGCTACAACTTCATTTTTTCCTCCCAAAATATGTAGTGCTCTCAATAATTGCTTCTCTTTGTCTGCTGCCTTCTTTCCTCCTGACCTCCACCCTAGAAATGTGGACTCTATGATAGTAGAGACTGATCAGCTATATTCCAAAGCCTCCACAATGCTTAATACATAGTTGTTGTTGCTGTTGGGTGCCATGGAGTTAGTGTCCAACTCATAGCGACCCTACTACAACAGGCGAAACACTATTGTCAGTGCTTCCCTGCTATTCATGGGGTTTTCAATGGCAGATTGATTTTTAGGAGTGGGTTGCCGGGCCCTTCTCCCAAGCATACAGTATCTGATGTTCCCAGGCGGTCTCCCATCCAAGTACTAACCAGGACCGACCCTGCATAGCTTCCGCAGAAATCTGACAGGATCAGATGCCACTGAGCTACAGCTGCAGGCTTAATACATAGTAGTAGCCAATAAATGTTCCTTAAGTAAATGAATGAGGCACTGCTAGTATTAAATGAGCTTAGAGCTCTTACTATACCTTTTTTTTTAAAGCACACCATTAACAGTTACCTATCTACATATACTTCCTCTTACTTGGGAGAGCCCTGTGAATCTAGGATGAGGTTTGTTCTATTTGGTACATTAGCACATGAGCTACACATAGTTGTTCAACAAATAGTTATTGGTAAGCTAAAATCTGATTTACACTGCCTTAATGTGCTCCTATTTAAAGTATGAAAAGTACAAAGACATCAATTTCTATTTGATGAGAAATATTTATAAATACAATTTTGGAAAGGACCTAAACAATTCTCTCTGCCAAAAAGCTTCTTATATTACAATTATACTAAGTGCCTAAGAGAAAGTTTCTGCTCAAATCTACTTTAACTCCCATTTTCTTCATTTAGCTTATGAAGTCAAAATATAAAGGAGCTCGCAGATATCAACAGAATGAGTTCATGTTAAAGCTTTTCTGTAGGAAGATTCAGATTTCAGCAGATAAAAAGATATTTTTATCATAGGTCCTCATAATAAAGCTATATCTTTATCAGACATTCATTACTTACTGGTATCTCAGTTGTATATATGCTGCAACACCATCAGTTCAGAGGAAGAGTTCTTTATAAATCTAAAAAATTAACAAGAGTCTCATGAATGTGATATAACGATTAACTTTTGCTTATAATTAGGACATTTTTAGTTAATGTAATTTTCCGTATGATACCATGAGCAGCAGCAAGTAGTGTAACTCATGGTCCTATTTTTTTTTTCCATAGCCCAGTCTGGCCTTGAACTTGCCATCCTCCTGCCTCAGCCTCTCCAGTGCTGAGATCACAGGCATGAGCTACCATACATGGCCCTATATGGTCCATTTTTAAAAAAGAAACTTGTCAGCAGGCACAGTGACTCACACCTATAATCCCAGCAATTCAGGAGAGGGAGGCAAGAGGATTGCAGGTTCGAGGCCAGAGGTAGCCTGCATAACTTAGCGAGACCTTGTCTCAAGATAAAAAATTAAAAATGTGCCGGGGGTCCAGCCCAGTGGTAAAGCACTTGCAAAGTATGTGTGAGGCACTGGGTTCAACCACCAAGTACTGCAAAAAACAAAAACACAACAAAGAAAAACAGAAACATAATTTTAGGAAGCTTAAGCTTACATAAAAAAAATAGAACTAATATAAAGCCTAAAAATAAGTAATAATGAACTGGACGCAGCAGCTCCTGTCTGTAATCCCAGCCCTTGGGAGGCTGAGGCAGGAGGATCCAAACAAGTTCTAGGCCAGCCTCAGCTACCTATGAGTTCCAGGCAGTCTGGGCTACATGGGGTGATCCTGTCTCAAAAACGTAATATGAGCCAGATTGGTTATAATTAGGAGCTTAAATATTCAGTTTAGGAAACAAGATTTTAAAAATTCTCCATACCTTGTGTTACCGAGAATCACAGGAGAGCTGGTATCTAAGATTTTTCATGAAAGATTTGTAGGACCTAGGTAGAAAGAGAGAAGACACTCAAAACACAGGAATAATATGAGCAGTCATGAAAACAGAAACTTAGAAAGTACCTGTGAAACACCCAGCCTGATACACCTACATACATAGAAGCAAAAATATGAAAGAAAAAAAAGGCCTCATGACCAGAAAGGGTTCACACAATGAGGGGCCTTGTAAGCCTTAGCCATAGTTCTACAGGCAACATAGAAATATTTTAAAATTCATTACGAAGTAGAAAGAGGGCATGATATTCTGTATTTAGGCAAATTAACTGGAGTGAATGATTGAATTATTGTTGTTGTTGTTAGGTGCCATTGAGTCATATCTACCTCATAGCGACCCTCATAGAGTTTTCAATGGCTGATAATTTCGGGATTGCCTCCAGGAGTGGATTGCCACGTTCTTCTCCCATGAATGATAGAATACAGAACAGAACGTAGGGAGATAAAATGGGAGAGCATTTAGCAGACTGTTAAATATTCCTTCTCTCAATCAACTTAGCTGATTCTATTTTGGAACTAAAGCCGCCAATGTATTTTATATTTCTACGGTATCAACTCATTAGTCTTTACCTAAGTAACCAAGGCTTGAAATTACGTGTTTGATCCTTCATTCTTGTTTTTCTTGGATAGCCTATTGTCAATTCCAGATTATTTTCCCTCAGAATGCTTTGCATGTCTATCACTCCCTTTCTGCTCCTACTGCCACACTTTAAAGTAGGAACTCAGTACCTTCTATCTGTGTTTCTCCATTTCCCTGTCTCCTGCTTTTCCTTCCTTCATCTCAACCTAAATACTGCTGCCACACCCCTACACACATTACCCCTTGCCCAAGAATCTTTGATGGCTTCTTACCACCAGACATTAAAAAAAAGAAAAACAAACAACTGAAAGCCATTATTGGCAATGGCCTTGCCAAGAAGCTGCCCTGACAGCTCTGCTTTTTTCAAGGTCCAGCTCAAATTCTACCTCCTTACTAATTCCCCCATCATTAGTCTAGACTACTTCTGTCAACAGAAATATAATTATGCCATAGATGTCATTTTAAATGTTTTTCATAGCCACATTCAAATGTAAAAATAAGTGAAGTTAATTTTAACATTTTAATTACCCAAAATGTTCTAAAATATTATTTTAATGTAACCATTTAAAAATGAAATACTTTACATTGCTTTTTGTACTGTCTTCAAAATCTAGGGTACACTTTATAGTGCATCCAGTTCAAACTAACCACATCTCAAATGCTCAATGCCTCCAGTGGCTGGTGGCTACTGTAACAGCACAGGTCTAGACTCTAAAATCAATGCTTTGAGACTGTGGGGCATTGTTTTGCCACTCCTAATGAGCAGGCTGGCAACATCCTGTTTTTATATACATGTCTCAGGCTGGATTTTAACAGTATCAACAACCAAGAAGTTGTTTGTTGATACTGTCTGTTTCTTAGACTGAAAATAAGTCACCCTCTTAGCTGCAAATTGGCAGCCTGCAGCTGAATCCTACCTGGCATTAGTCTCTCTGACATTCTTTACTGTCCTACCTCAATGGAGGCACTTGTCTTACTTGAATGATGGCAACTTCCTCTCACCTAGTTTTCTTGTTCCAAGTTGATCCTCCATACACCTGTCTGTGAGACCACCCTAAGAAACAAATATCCTCATGTCTGCTCCCTGCAAGTGTCCACTGGCTTCTTGCTACCTACTGAATAAAACCTAACCTCCTTAGTTAGAAATCAAGAACACACAGAGCTGACCTCAACCTACCTCTTCTTTCTTCACCAACCACCCTTTCACTGCATGCTAGGGGGCACTGATTTTTCCCACTCCCCTAACTAGGCCTAAACTTTAAGTTTTCATGCCTTGCAGGAGCAACCTTCTTGTGAGCTTAGCAAATTCCTTTTGATCCTTTATGACCCAGCTCAAACACACATTTTCATAAAGCCTTTTCTTTGTCCCCAGCTAAAGTTGATTGTTTTCACTTAGCACAAAGAAGGCACAAAGAATATTCGCTGAATGGATGTTGAATGTGTAAGGGAAGAGTAAAACTGGTCATCTTTGTATAGCAAACACCAAGCACAGTGGCTCAAAGCAACATAAGTATGTGCTGAAAGTAGTAAACAATCACTGTATCATAGATCCCTCCAGGGCAGTGACTTTGACCAACACGACTTCATCTCAAACATGTATCACAGGTACTTGCTCTCAATAACAATAATGCAGGTTGATCACAATCAAAAGGCAAAGGAAGGTGCTGGGTTAGCCCTGGAGCTCAATGTGTGAGAAGCCTTTCCCTGCTCCTTCAGGGAAGGCAGAGATTCATAACAGACTCAAAGGAGTTGTAAAATTAAAAGCAAGGGGACGGGCACGAATTACAGCCTGGTCACTGGAGGTCAGACGTGCCGGGGTTACAGCTAGTCTGACCTCTTATCAAGTGAAAAAGCCCAAAGTCAAAAAGAACAAGGTCCTGGGAAACTACAGTGATAGCAGCAGCGCTCGAGGGCGGGAAAAGGGCGCGCAGAGTACCTAGGCGAACCCAACAAACCGTGATACAAAGATTTTCAGAGTCCATGAGCTCAAAGGGCACCTACTTAGTGCCCAGTGCACAGGAGCATCGTGGTCTCTGAACCCAAGAGGGGAAGATGTTGGCTGGGAAGGCGACAGGGCCCCGCGGCCACCATGAGAAGAAACTTAAAGTGGCCTCGGATTATCTGCTCCAGCGCCAAGAGGATGAAAGGGCAGAGGGACGCAGCAAAAAGGAGGGACCGAGAGCGAGCACTAGATTGGATCGTAAGGACTGCAGCTAGCGACCTGAGGTTTCGACCCATGGAGAGGTCACTTGTCTCTGCCTGGGGAAGCCCTTCCACCAGGAACGACCCAGACAGTCGCAACCGAACCCTCGGGAGACGGGGACAGCGCTGGGGCCGGGCGCAGGACGCCCCCTCCCCCATCCAAAGGCGCCCCCGCTTCCTCCCGCCCTCACTTGCCTCGTCTGGCCTCCCCCCAACGCCGTCCACTGCCCTTCCCCACCACTAGTCGAATCCGGGTTCAAGAGGGAGAAAAGCCGGGGCGGCTCAGCAGCAGGCCGGGCGGCCGGCCGGCAGGAGCCCCTCCATGGCGCCTGCCATTTTGGGCCTGGAGAGGAGACGGCGAGGTGGGGCGGACCGGGCGATACCATCTTCCCGGGGGGGAATATAAACCCGGAGCCTTGGGAAGGGGATGGCGCGGACTCCAGTAAGTCCCGTCCCCTTGGATCCACACTATATTCAGAATTATTAAGAATGTTTGCAAGGTAGTAAAAATGAGAAGAGTCCAACGTTACGAGAAACGAGGGGTGTGATCGGCCGCGGCCACCCCCATCCTCTGCGCGAGCGCGGCAAGTGGGCGCTCCCGAGGTCGCCGCTTCCGCTGGCGCGGGCGGCGGAGATTGCGGCTGCTGCCCTTGGTCTTGGTCTTGGTCGCGGGGTCGTTTTGGGCACCGGGGCTGCAGGTGGGTCTGGGGATTGGGACTGTGCAGGCGGGGAGGGTCCAGGGAAGGTCCTCGCCGGCGGCGTGGGCTTGTGTAAGGGTGGCCAGGGCGTCCTCGGGCTCCCGAGGGCAGGGGACGGGGAGAGCCAAGTAAATAAGGTCGCCGGCGACTGAATTCACATTTTGCACCCGGCCGCTTTGGGAAGGGTTACTCTGAGGCTGTCATAACTTGGAAAGCATCTTTAGAGAGGACCCCAAGGCCACCCTCTGGCCGCAGCGGAGAGGAGACCGGCCGGGATCCGACGCCCAGCCGGAGGCAGGGCAGGGGGCTGCTGCTGCAGGAGCGGCTCACAGTCGTCCAAGGCGCAAGCGATCTGTCATCTTGCTGACCTCGCTCTCTCCTGAATGTCGAACTCTCCTGAGCCTACCACCCCCCAAAACGTGCAACTTACCTGTTTGCTTTTTAAAAACGTAATAAATTTGTGTTTGGTATTTATGTCATGAAGACGTCAAGGAGCGTGATTGCGCCATGCTCCGGTCCTGTTTCATATACTTTAATCAATACTTTTTGAAAAATATACATACAGAATATACATCTTTTAAAATGTCTACCTGTTTCCAGTGTGAATTCAGCATGATTTTACCAAAATAAGATTTACACTAGATAGTTTTCTTTTTACAAGGGGGAAGAAATTTGGGTTGGAGAAAGAATATTAGAAAAAATAAAAACAAAACTTGAGAATTGATGTTAATATAAATATTTACTTTTATACTTATGAGAGACAATAAAGCACCAGAGTTTGGGCCAAGGAGCCAGACTGCTTGAGTGCTATACTAATCCCAACTCTATCTGTGGCCTTAGGCAAGTTACTTTACCATGACTGCCCTTGGACAAGGACTTCTAGAAAAAAATATATGCCCACTGCACGGGGGACATTATGTTACTTAATATATTGTGTGGATCATGAGTTGGTAATTATGCAAAAACTATGCTTGAGCGTACTGTAAAATACAGCTCTTGCAGGTGGTCCATGTCTGTAATCTCAGCTCCTTGGGAGGCTGGGGCAGGAGGATGGCAAATTCAAAACCACTCTGGGCAACATATCAAGACCCTGTTTCAAAAAAGAAGAAAAACAAAATTTGCTAGAGGGACGACAAGTGGCCAGGTGTATAGCTAAGTAGTATAGCATGTGCTTCTGCAAAGGCCTGGGTTCAATCCCTAGCACCCTACCTCACTCCCATCCCTTCAAAAGAAAGAAAAAGATGTATGATTTCTTAAGTTCATAAGATAAGACCCAATTCCTTTTTCAGGAATACCAGAGGTGCTTCTGGTTCTGAAGTAAAAAAAAAAAAAATTTCTTATGGGTCCTCATATTAAAAAAAGACATTAAGCCAGGCGCGGTGGTGCACGCCTATAATCCCAGCAACTCAGGAGGCCGAGGCAGGAGGATTGCAAATTCAAGACCAGAGGCAGCCTACGTAACTTAGCGAGACCTTGTCTCAAAAAGTAAAAAATGGGCTGGGGGTGTAGCTCAGTGGTACAGCACTTGCAAAGCATCCAAGCGTGAGACCCTGGGTTCCAACCCCAGTACCGAAAAAAAAAAAAAAAAAAAAAGACATTAACAATGATACTAACTGGGCACAGTGGCTCAGGAGGTGCAGGCAGGAGGATTGGAAGTCCAAGGCCAGAGGCAGTCTGCATCTCAAAAAATAAAACAGGTTGCAGCCCAGTGGTAGAGCACTTGCAAAGTAGGTGCAAGGCCCTGGGTTCAACCAAGTACTGCAAAAAAGTAACAATAAATGTAGAGTGTTCTTAATGGGCACCCATGGAGAATATACTACCTAAGGCAGTTGATTGTTTTCTCCTGCTACCATTCTTATTTCACCCAAAACCTAGGCTTGCCTCAGCAGAGCCTGCCCCAGTCCTCACTGCCTTTTGCTTAGCAAATAAAGCTGACTGACGGATTAGCGCCCATATTCCAAGAGCCTGTCTACCGTACTCCCTCCTGTCCATTCTGTGGGGAATCACTCTGGCTTACTTTTTTTTTTATTAAGCTTTTAAATTTTATTCTTAATTTTTTTGTGTGTGCTGAGGATTGAACCCAGGGCCTCCAGCATACTAGACAAACACTCTACCACTAAGCTATACCCTTGGTCCCCATTCTATCTCAGTTTTTATGTCCATAAATCTCTGTCCTCCCCGCTCATCCACTTGCAGGAGGACGTCTGTAGGACAAATGATGTCCAGTGCACTGCTCTCAAAGTCCATTGATTATAGATTGCATAATAGTAATATGACATGCCCTGTGACTAAGATTTGTCATTTACCTCTTAGGGGTGTTCCCTTATTGTGGTTGAATCCAGCTGTGGATTCTGACTGTAGAGAATCCTTTTATCTGTCAGTCCCTTTATCGTTACCTGTAGGGTCTCTGTAAGAGCCTGTATGCAGCAGGATCCCGAGAGGCTTGCCTTATCTTTTCAGAGTAGGACCAGACCAAACCAATCCTTAGCTTCTGGCCTGTTCGAAGAACACCAGCAATATTGCTCTTAGTTTGCAGATGGGCTTATTTAAAACTGTTTTGAGCTGGGAATGAGCAAGCGCTTATTGGTTAAATACAAAATGATATCTAACAGCTGTACTGAACATAGAATTGACACCTCTTAAGAATTTGCAGTGTCTAAGAAGGACAGGTAGCAGAGTAGATGACCACTGAGTTCACCGAACTTGAACACAGAAGGTCAAATGAATACAGAGACATTGTCCAGTATTTTGCACTTCAGTGCTTTTAAAGCTACATTATCTTATTTAAGGCCATCATTATCTCCATACTTGACTGGCTCAAGTAGTTAGCTTGGTAGACTACAAAAAGGACTGTGAGATATAAGTAATGTTACTTAATGAAAGTAGAGTGCTAAGAGAGCCACCATGTTCTAGGAAAGAAAGGTAGATTGGCTGTACTTTATAAGCATTTGCATCAAACTCAACTGGGGAGTTCTTTCAACTCAGATTTTTTCAGCCTCTGAAGGTAAGGGCCAAGGGGTCCTTATTTTGAAAAAGGCTCCCCAGGTTATTTTGATGTGTAGTAAAGGTTGAGAACTCCAGCTGTAGACAACAAACTAAAACTTAAAACTTATACCTAAATTGTAAATACACATTTAAATATCAGGTGCTTACATCCTAATGTTCTAGATCAATGGTATTCAGACTGGAACTTGCTGTATGTAGTATTAAAATATTTATGAACTACAGTATATAGTAATTTTACAACTTTTAACTTCATGGCCATGTCCTAACCCAGTGGCTTGAGATAACTTATGTTTAAAGTTTGAGAAATAATCAAATTGTGTTATGTATGCAGACCAATGTCAGAAAGAGAGGAAGAATTGAGTCTGAATAAGCCTTGTTAGATGCCAATGGAGTCCGTGTCGGACTCATAGGGACCCTATGTATAACAGGCGAAACAGTATTGTTACTGCTTCTCTGCTATTCGTAGGGTTTTCAATGGCAGATTGGGATTTTTTTAGTGGGGGGTGGGGGAAGTGGGTTGCTGGTTCCTTCTCCAGAGCCTACAGTACCTGGTGTTCCCAGGCGGTCTCCTATCCAAGTACTTACCATGCCCAAGCCAGTTTAGTTTCTGAGATCTGATGGAATCAGATGCCTCAGTGCTACAGCTGCAGGCATAGTCATACACAGGGAAGAATCTTACAAAATGGTATGTTGGTAATTTTAGTTCATTCCCGCAAAGAGAAGCTATGGTGAGATTACCCATAAGCCTTGTTGTTAGGTGCCGTTGAGTCGTGTCCGACTCATAGCGACCCTCGTAGGGTTTTCAACAGCAGATTGTTTTGGGATTGCCTTGGAAGTGGGTTACCACATCCTTCTCCCATTTTTGGGGTGCTGGGACTCGAACTCGGGACCTCAGAGACTGCAGAGCAATGCTCTACTAACTGAGCTAAATCCCAGCCTGTCCCCACAAGCCTAGCATAGTTTAATGCTGAGCACTTTTGTTGATAGTAATGTATAAGCTTCCCCTGAACTGTTGTAATATGTCTTAGCCATTGTATGTGATTTGTTCATGTGCACATGGGTGTGTTTGTATTTAACAGTTATTTGGCAATTGAACGATGTTTTTATTGAACTAGTGTGTATTTGTTATTTTTCCCATGATTACTAGTTCTATTCCTCCTCCTCTGCCTTTTGGAAACTGTTAGAGCTTAAAAGCTCTTAACTACAGTAAACAATAAACATCTATTTAGGGACAGGCTCTTAAAGATGCACTGTGGTATAATAAGGAGGAAACAGCTTTGCAATAAACCTGAATTTGAATTCCAGCTTGGCACTTAATAGTTATTTTGGTTACAATGGTTTCTCATCTATAAATTGAGAGTAGTGGTGTATGCCTGTAATCCCAGTGTCTCAGAAGGTAGAGGCATGAAAATGGCAAATTTGAGACCAGAGGCAGTCTGCATAACTTAGCAAAATAATAACAACTATTTCACTATATATAGAAATATATGATGGCCCTAATACCCAGTGAAGTAAGTTCCCCTCTCTCTTTACATTTTGTAATCATTTAATTGATATTCAGATCATCTGTAGCATTATTGAATATGGTAGTTTTTAAGTTTTTCTCATTTTTTAATCTCCTTTCAAATATTAGTTCTCAGTAGTTATAGCTTTACCCAGAGAATTCCATTTCTGGTAAAATAGTATTATTAAATTTGTGTTTGCATTGTGGGAAGTTCTAAAAATATTTTACACATGTAAAATTTCTAAACCACACTTTTGTTTCTCTTCAGATCATATAAATCTTTTGCTTTTTTACCAAATCAGTACTAGGAGGGCACAAATAATCATTTTTTACAGGTAGAATTTTTAAAATTCTCTCCATTTCTTGACTCTATATCATATCAAATCACTGGCAAAGTGAGAAATAAAATTTAATAAGAGTTTAATGCAGTGTAATTTTTATACTAATATCACCTACTTTTTTTTTTTTTTTTTTTGGTGATACTGAGGGTTGAACCCAGGGCCTTACGCTTGCATTCTTTGCAAGTGCTGGACCACTGAGCTGCACCCTCAGCCCGTTTTTTTACTTTTTAAGACAGGGTCTCGCTAAGTTTTGCAATTTAAGACACTCCTTTTTTATTTTTATTAACACATTAATTGTACCTATTCATATGATTTACATACCTATAGCATGCACTGATCAGATCCATCCATCCTTCTACCCTTGTGTCCCATCTCCAAATTCCCAGTCCCTTGTAATCACTCTTCTACTTTCTTTTTTTTTTTTTTTTTTTGCGGTACTGGGGGTTGAACCCAGGGCCTCACGCCTGCATGCTCTGCAAGTGCTGGACCACTGAGCTGCACCTCAGCCCATTTTTTTTTTACTTTTTGAGACAGGATCTCACTAAATTACGCAGACTGCCTCTGGTCTCGAACTTGCAATCCTCCCACCTCTGCCTCCAAGCCGCTGGGATTACAGGCGTGTGCCACCACACCTGGCCACTCTTCTACTTTCAAATTGACTTTTTTCCCCTGATATTTCACAAGCAGTTATATTTTACATTTCTAATAATCTTTCCTTTTTTTAATGCAGTCATGGTGCACTTAGTTCAGATTGTTCGTGACCACTGGGTTCATATCCTTGTCCCTATGGGATTTTTCTTTGGATGTTATCTAGACAGAAAGAATGATGAAAAACTAACAGCCTTCCGGAACAAGAGTATGTTATATAGAAGGTGAGTTCATGCATTATTTTAAACCAGCACTTGGCCAGCATTAGGGAGTATTCTTCTTGATATATGTGCCAGGGATAAACAGAAGGGGTGATTTTTTTCCCACCCTAAAGACTTAGATCTAAATTATACCTTAGGCTCATTTGTTATTTAATCCTTGGATGAAATTGAATGATTACCTCTGGAATGTAAATAATCTTTAGTTGATGAACTTGCTATTTCAGATCTTTGAAAGTTTAATTCTTTAAAACTCAAGAGTATATTTTAGTACAAAAGAAGTTTTAAACTAGCTGCCTAAAACCTACCTGGGTTCAGCTTCCACATGCATTACCGTATACTATCCTACTTAAGCCATAGTGTAGCTGAAATAAATGGTAGTAATGGTGGCTTCATGCTGTGTTCTCAGCAACACTACCTGACTGCTTTACACGTGGTAATTGAGTAATAGCATCTGGCAGCTGCTATCATATCTTTAGACATAGCTAGTAAGACCCCATATCTGCCAGTGGGTGTACATCTATCTAGAGGATTGAGTAGCATTTATAGTCACTCTGTAGATGTGGTTCACAAGTCAAGGATTTCAAGAAAGATGAAATGAGCTGCAAAGAATCTGGGAAAACAGTATTTAACCTCAGCTGTTTATTAGCTAGAAATTATAGTTCTTTAATCTGGAAAAATTATGATATGGTAAAAGTTTAAAATTAAGAGGGAATAGAATGAATTTGATGAACCTAATGGAAAAATTTTAAATAGGTCAGTTTAATAGAATATAAAATATTCTTCTGACTCCTACTTACAAAAGTATTATTTATAGTCTTTCCTTTCCTTATTTCTTTCTACACAGGGAACTGAGGCCAAACGAAGAAGTTACCTGGAAGTAAAGACTGGCTAAACACAGTGTTCACATTTTAAAAGTTATGGGAGAAATAAAATGTTTATTACTTAATTAGAAGAATTTGAAGTATGATTCTTTTATACTTTTTTATCAAGGTAATTATTTATATTATTTTTTATATTATCGAGGAAATCTTCAAGTGTCAAGAATACTTGGCTTAAAAGAACAATTATTTAGTATTTGACTGCATACAGAGGTGTTAACTTTGTAATTAACATTTAGTTTTTTCTTTCTCACTTTGGACCACAGTACTATTAAATCATGTATCCAATTTTTTCCTCAGGTAGTTTTCAGAAAAAAAAAATTTCAAGCCACGTATACTATGACTTGGATGTGGTTTTGGTATGTCCCCCAAGAATTCATGTGTTTCCATTGTGAAGTATTAAGAGAGTGGAAAGTTGATCGGACTTCAGTATGAAGTAGTGGGGCCTTTGGGAGGTGATTAGAATTACATAAAGACATCAACATGGAGCCCCCATGATTGAATTATTGGTGGCCATCTGGGAAGAGTGAGAGAAATGTAATCATATAGTCTTTATCTTGCCATGTGATGCCCCACACCACTTCAGGACTCTGCTGATAAGGTCATCATGAGATGTGGTCCATGACCTTGCACCTTCAGAACCATGAGCCAATATAAACCTCTTCTCTATATAAAGTTACCTAGCTTCAGGTATTTCAGTATAGTAACATGAAGTAGACTAGGACTGTACTTAAAGGAAACTTTAACAAAATGATACTAGGATTTTACTTGGCAAAAATCATATAGCTGAAAATTTTAGTGACCTTGGGTTTGGCAAAGATTTCTTAAATATAACAAAGCATGCACTATTTTTTTAAATCCCTGAATTTTATTTTATCAAAATTTAAAACTTTTGCCCTTCAAAACACATTGTTGGGGCTGGGGATATAGCTCAATGGTAGAGTCTCATCTGAACACTTCATATAAATGGACACATATATCACGTGTCTTTTTGTACTTGGCTCCAAGGTTCATCCATGTAACATGTGTCAGTGCTTAATTTCTTTTTAGGGCCAAATATTCCTTGTATGGATGGACTGCTTTGTGTTTGCTCACCAATGATGGACCCTTGAGTTGTTTCTACCTTTTCTTTACCATTCATATAGAAAACAAACAATAATAACAACCAAAAGTCATCGTTAAGAAAATGAAAATGCAGACACACTTTTGGGAGGAAATATTTGTAAAACTTAAGACAGCAAAGAACTTATCTAAAATATGTAAAGAATCTTTATGACTTAAATGATTTTAATACTAATGGGAAAAAAAGATGTTCAATATCAGTATTCACTAGGAAAATGCAAATTAACACCACTATGATCTACCACACCACACCTATTGGGACAGTTAAAATGAAAAAGACCTTAACAAATTGTTAGCCAGGATACAGAGCAACTGCAACCCACACACTACTGTCAACAATAAATTGTAGCCGCTAGTGGTTGTACCATTTTGACAATAACTTTAGCCATCTGACACAATTTAAGCAATTTAAACACACCTACCCTCCCAGCCATTTTAGTG
This sequence comes from Pedetes capensis, assembly GCA_007922755.1. Lineage (NCBI taxonomy): Eukaryota > Metazoa > Chordata > Mammalia > Rodentia > Pedetidae > Pedetes > Pedetes capensis. The sequence continues at coordinate 74,987 of VMDO01004640.1, read as the reverse complement.
TGAGGTATTTGTCTAAGAGAAATGAAAGCATATGTCCACACATGGGCTTACATGAATGTTAGTGGAAGCTTTATTTGTAATAGCTAAAAACTAAAGATAATGCTGGTGCCCAGCAACAAATGAGTGGATAAATTGTACTGAATTCATATCATGGAATATTACTCGGCAATAAAAAAGAATGATCTATTGATACACACAACATGGATGATTTTCAAATTAATTGTGCTGAAGGAAAGAAGCTGGATTGGGTCCTCAATAGATTTTAAACCCTATAAAGGCAGAAACCTGCCTGGGTCATTCTTTTTATACACACACACATAAAACTTAACTCTAAGAACACAATGTGAAATCTACCATCTTAAGAAATTTTATTTGTTTATTTTACACTTTGCAGTTCTGGAGGTTGAACCCAGGGCCTCGTGTATGCTACCATATCACTCTACCATTGAGCTATATCCCAGCCCTAAAATTTCAAATGTACAATATAGTAATATTAACTATAGGCACAATGTTGTAAAGCTGATCTCTAGAATTTCTCTTTCATAATTGAAACTTTATAGACCAGCAATTTCCCATTTTCCTCATCCCCTCACAGGCCCTAGGACCCACTTTTCTACTTTGATTCTGTGAGTCTAATGGTCACCTCATATAAGTGGAATAACGCGGTATCCTGGGACAGGCTTATTTCACTCGACATAGTGTCTTCAGAGGCCTGCAGCTGTAGCCCTGTGGCATCTGATCCTGTCAGATCTCGGAAGCTAAGCAGGATTGGGCCTGGTTAGTACTTGGATGGGAGACCGCCTGGGAACACCAGATACTACAGGCTTGGGAGAAGGACCTGGCAACCCGCTCCTAATAATCAATCTGCCATTGAAAACCCTATGAACCCTATGAACAGCAGAGAAGCACTGACAATAGTGTTTCGCCTGTTGTACGTAGGGTCACTATGAGTCACCTAACAACAACAACAATGTCTTCAGGTTCATTGGACATTTAAATTGTTTCTACATCTTGGCTATTGTGAATATTAGCACAATGAACATGGAGGTCTTTATATCTCTTTGAGATCCTGATTTGTGGGAGTGCTTAATCATATGGTTGTTATTGTTGTTGTTAGGTGCCATCTAGTCGGTATCCAACTCATAGGGACCCTCATAGGGTTTTCAATGGCTGACTGTTTCAGGATTGCCTTGGGAGTGGATTGCCATGTCCTTCTCCCATTTTTGCGGTGCTGGGAATTGAACTCGGGACCTCAGAGACTGCACTGCAGCGCTCTACCAACTGAGCTAAATCTCAGCCCTAATCATATGGTAGTTCTATCTTTAATTTTTTGAGCATTTTAAAAATAGGAATCTTTCTAACAGCTATGAGGTGATAGCTCATTGTATTCACCCTTTATACTTAGACAGGTACTGATAGAGTATAACAGTTATACCTCAATGAAACTATAAAGACAAAAAAATGATCTTTTGGTTGTACTAATTACAAGTAAGGGCTGGGATTTAGCTCAGTTGGTAGAGCGCTGCGCTACAGTCTCTGAGGTCCTGAGTTCAATTCCCATCACCACAGAAATGGGAGAAGGATGTGGCAATCCACTCCCAAGGCAATCCCAAAACAGCCATTGAAAACCCTGTGAGGATTGCTATGAGTCGTATATCGACTCGACGGCACTTAACAACAACAACAATTACAAGTAAGGTTTTTAAAAGAACACTAGAGAAATAAATAAAACATTTCTTTAAAATGTTCCTTTTCAGCCAGGTATGGTGCTATAATTCCAGTACTCAGGAGGCCGAGACAGGAAGATTGCAAGTTTGAGGCCAAGCTAGGTTAACAGACCCTATCTCAAACAAACACACACACACACACAAACGAAAGTTCTTTCACCTTCAATATATAAAAGTGAATTCATGAGTCATACTGTAAAAATAAATAATCAAGTCTGTATTAGGGACGTGATATTTTTAGATATGACAGAAAGATAAATAGCACTGATCAGTAACCTTACATTGTATTTGTTTCACTTCCTTTGGTTTGTTTTAAGAATATATAGCTTATTACTAGCACTAATAGCCGTAAATCTTTGGTCCTTGAAGATTGGTGAAGGGATTTAACACAATGCTGTTGTATATGTTTCTTATGAAACAAGCTGTCAATGCCAAGGTCTGTGTAAGTGAGTTACATTCCCTCACTATTCAGTTATCCCTTTTTAAAAATACACTGTTGGCCAGGTATGGTGCTACATGCCTGTAATCCCAGTACCGGAGAGGCTGAAACAGGAGAATAACAAGTTCAAGGACAGCCTTGGCTATATAGTGAGACCCCATCTGAAAACAAACAAAATTGTCAACAAAATAAAACCAAAAACACTGTTGCCGCAGACCAGCTGCAGCCTAAGATCCAGGGGTCCCTGAAGGTGGGTGAGGAGTCGGCGATGGGTAACAGACACAGCAGCTTGGAGGCAGTGTGATTCTGTTCTGTTTATTGCTCAGATAGCTCAGTTTTTTATACAGTCTTTTTAGGCTTAGGTCATGCAAGCAGTAAGAGTAGCACATGCAGTTATCCACAAAAAAAAAAGTTTCACAAGTACCTGTTAATCATAACAGCCCATAGTTCAAAGCATAAACTTTACTCTCTTTAGATAACAAACACCTGGAAGGCCTATCTCTTCTCAGGATTTTCATAAATGATAAGCTATAATAGGGTGTTTGAACTCTATCCTTATTTATCACATTAGCCCCTTGTTCATTATATGTTTCTATATAAGGCAGTGGAGGGTCAGGCTGACCAAAACATCAGCCTCTACTTTTTTCCTATAGCTGGGAACCAAGGTCTGCCTGTAGATAGATAAGCTCCTCCCCATGCTATGTATCCACTGTTTCCCCCAGCTGGGAGCCAAGGTCTGCCTTTAGACAGCTAAGCACCTCCATGCTAAATTGTCAAGGAGGCTTTTGCACTTTGGGAACATGCCTGTGTATTCTTTTGATTGTTCTCTACTTTTTTTGTAAACCTCAGTTACCATAGGCGGGGCCACTTCAGTCCAAGTAGGGGCTAACAACTCAGCCTGCTGCAGCTGAAGCATAAATTACTTAATGCTTGAGTTCCAGGGTGGAAATTGCTGATCAGCTTTAACTAGAATATTGTCCACATAACTCTTACAATTGGTGATTGTTATCTCTAATTCATTTATAAATTCCCCCAGTCGTGCCATTCTTTCAGCATTTGTTTCATTAGAGTTTAATAAAATATTAGTTATTAGTCCTAAACATGAAGTAATTATGTACATAATAATTAGAAGCAATAATCCTATTCCTAGAAAGCAAAAAGCACATATTCCTTTTCCCCATTCTCGTCCATTTCTTGGAAGATAAGTTCCTTGAACCCCTCTTCCCCATATCTGGACTTTGTCAGACAATATGGTTAGAAATGGTCATGGCACACCATCAAGTCTAACTGCCTCTTCTTGGAAACCATGTTTCCTTAACTTGTTTTAGGTAAGACTGAATTTATAAGTGGTAACATTATAATCAAACGATATTCCCTAGTTATCACTGATTCTTCTCATAACTTAGGACACTTTACCCAAATTATAAATTTTTAAATGACAAATATTTGAAATTTTTTTAGTTTGGGGTATCAGTTTAGTGCTAGTTTGAATTTAAAGGTATAGTATTCAAGAAGATAGAAATATTTTTGTGTAGTCTTACTGGACATAAAATTTCAATGAAGTAGATTAAAGTTGAACTAAGGTAACATAAGAAGTCTACCCAAAATGCATCTACATGGTCTAGTCTGGCTCAATAATCTCTCTTTCTTTTTTAGTGAATTATTATGATACTTTTTTGTGCCATCAGTCCAAAATAATTCATGCTTTTACACACTGCTCTGTACCAACTCTTGATATAATAAGCAATACTCCTCTAATCTTCAAAAACGGATAGTTTAGTAACAGATAAAGTAATCACTCTAGTGTGATGTAGTGGATCCTTTAATATAGACATGTAAGCATAGTGAGTAGCACAAAGGACTTTTCCTTAGTGAACGTTCGAGAAGTTGAGAGAACAAGCAAGTATGAATTCAGGGCAGAGGGAATTCAGGAAGATAAAGTGAGGCATTTGATCAGCCCAGATTGCAAAGCTTTTTAAAGCAGTAACGAATGTCACTGAAAGATTCTAAAGAAAATAAGATTTATGCAATTATGTGAGAATCTCTCCTAATGTAAAGGCTGGGATTTAGCTCAGTTGGTAGAGCACAGCTCTGCAGTCTCTGAGATCCCAAGTTCGATTCCCAGCACCGCAAAAATGGGAGGACATGGCAATCCACTCCCAAGGCAATCCCGAAAAGCAAGCAGCCATTGAAAACCCTGTGATGGTTGCTATGAGTCGGACGTGACTTGACAACACTTAACAACAACAACTCCTAATGTAAGTTCTTTGAAGGTGAGACTGTTTGTGTTACAGTCCCAGTGCCTGTTATATAAAAACACTCTGCTCAATAAAAGAAAAACTGGTGATATTTGCATTTTTAAAAGATCATTGGCAATACTATGAATTGCACATATCAAGACCCGAAATGGGATAGCAGTTCAGAGTGCCTTGGACTGGACTCTATGAGAGACCAAGAGGCCTGAACTAAGCAGTGGTATTGAAGACAAGGGAGCATAAGTTTTTTTGGCAGCAAATGATACTGACTGGTTCCTGGCAAATTCTTCTCCCAAGACTTCCATAGTAGTACACTCTCCTTTTCTACCCTCTTCCTTGGCTATTGCTTTTCTCTTTCAGGGCTCAGCTATAGATCCTATTTTCAATCTCTTCCTTTTGTCTAGGGTGATTTTATTCATTCTTATTATTTCAGTCTCCTTTTTAAATATAAACAGATCTCCATCCTACAGCTCTAACCAGCTTGCTTAACTCTAGACCTGATGTTGTTGTTAGGTGCCATTGAGTCATGCCTGACTCATAGTGACCCTTATAGGGTTTTCACCTACTGATTGTTTCGGGATTGCCTCAGGAGCAGACTGCCACGTCCTTCACCCATTTTTTTGGTGCTGGGAATCGAACTCGGGACCTCAGAGACTGCAGAGCTGTACTCTACCAACTGAGCTAAATCGCAGCCCTTATACCCAAAAGAACCAACAGATCTGTCCTAGAAGAGGTACAACCAGAGTGCTCCTTGGAAGCAAAAATGGCCAAACTGCGTCTTACATATTTTGGACATGTAGTCAGGAGAGAACAATCCCTGGAGAAGGACATCATGTTTGGAAGAGTGGCAGGTCAACGGAAAAGAGGAAAACCCTCCACCAGATGGATTAACACAGTGT
>VMDO01004640.1:0-69567 GCA_007922755.1 Pedetes capensis | reverse complement strand
CCTGACGTTGTTGTTGTTGTTGTTAGGTGCCATTAAGTCATACCTGACTAATAGCGACCCTTATAGGGTTTTCAACCGCTGATTGTTTCAGGATTGCCCCGGGAGTGGATTGCCACATCCTTTTCTCATTTTTTCTGTGCTGGGAAATGAATCCAGGACCTCTGAGACAGCAGAGCAGCACTGCTGTACCAACTGAGCTAAATCCCAGCCCCCTAGACCTGACAGCTAACCATTATGCAACAAAAGTACTCGAATGTCTCATAGGTATTTAAATTCATTATCTCCAAAATGAACACTCTGTCTTCTTAAAACTCTGCTCCTCCAGTGTTTCTTTCTTTTTTCTTTGTTTGTTGTTTGTTTGTTTGCTTGGCAGTACTGGGGGTTGAGCACTGGGCTGGCTCATGGTAGGCAAAGCACTCCGCCACTAAACTGCTCCCCCATCACCTTTTTTATTTTTTGAGACATGATCTCACCAAATTATGCAGCATAACTCTGGTCTCAAACCTGTGATCCTCCTGCCTCAGCCTTCTGAGTCGTTGGGACTACAGAGTCACTGGGGATTACAGGTATTTGCCAAGGCACCCAGCCTCCTCCAATTTTTCTAATCTCTATCCACCCTGCCACAGTGGTTGCCTAGGACAGAAACCCGGAAGTCGTTGCTAACACTTCCATCGCCCTCATAGTCCAGTCCCTCACCAAGTTCTGTTGAGTTTCCCTACTTCCTAATTATCTCAAAATGGCCTTTCTCCATCCTCAAGTCACTACCCTAGTTGAGACCAGTATCATCTCTCTCAATTCCTGTAAGTACTCTCTTTCACAGTCAGGGTCATATACTAAAATGCAAAAAGAGACCATTCCTCTTTCTCGAAAATCTTTCTGCCGCTCCCAGCTGCCTAAAGCACATTCTAATATGCTTTCAAGGTGCAAGATCTGCCCCCATCCCACCCGTTAAGCTTCATCAGATCTTCCCTCCCCCTCCCCCACATTTTGCTGGACTTTTCACTTTCCCCACTGATACTTCCCCTTCAGAGTCAGAACACCTACACTGCTATCAAGGTGCCTGAATTATTATTCTGATAAGGCAACTTTCTATCAAACCTGGGCACTGAGCTGTTCTTAACTGTGCTTCAGTTTCCTCATGTGTATAAGAGGAGTTATAACTACACCTACTTCTGGGCTTAAACAATTAAGATCGTGTGCCTGGCACAGAATCAGAAAGTGTTTCCATCTGCTGTACACGGGGCTGCTACGAGTCGGACCCAACTTGCTGGCACCTAACAACAACAACATCAAGGAATGCTGTATTAATTTCGTTATTTATTCAAAGCATTTAGAAGCGTGCTTACAGAAGCCCTTTACAGTAAGCCCTATCTAATAGCAAATGTTAACCATCAATTTTACTCAAGTGCTAGGTATTGAGAGGATGCAATGCCTTTTTCGTAATGAGGCTTTCGTTGGGGAGGAAGATAACAAATAGTTACATGCTGATAAAAGCAGAAAGCGCAAAGTTGAAAAGAAAAAAGGACACAACTTGGCTGAGTGGTCCTAATCCAGGCTTTAGAAACGGAAGAATTTATAGCAATAGGTGGAAGGCGGAAAGGATCCTCCAGACTGCAGAGGGCGCTGTAGCACCACGCAGCTAGCCGGGTCACAGGCGATAGGAGGCCGCCAACATCACGTGTCTTCGCGTTTACCGTCCAAGCGTTCACTCGCTCTTCAGTCCACGTGACTCGCGCTCTCGGGGATGATTGGTCCGCTAGAGACACGTGGGCAGGGCCAAGGTAGGGCGGGGCAGGGTGGGCGAAGGGGTGGGGCCGAGGGCGGAGCTGGAGGGGGTTGGTTCGGCGCGGGGGCCGTTGGCTCCAGACAAATAAACATGGAGTCCATCTTCCACGAGAAAGTAAGTGTCCGCGTTCATTGGGGAGCTGTCCGTGAGGCTCCCCAATGGCTGGTGTGGCTGGTGTGGGGTGCGGTATCGCCGCCTTCTGGGGCTCTGGGTGGGGCCCGAGGTGCCCCCATCCCGACCTTGCCGGGCGAAGGGCGCCGCCCGCCTCCGCGGCTCGGGTTGAGAAGCTTCCTCGAATCCCCCTCCGCACTCTCCGCCCCCCGAGGGACCGGCTCGGTGACCCGGGAGGGAGTGAGGGCGGGTCTGGGGCGCCCAGGGGGCGGCACCGCGTGGGCTCGCTTCAGCGTTGCTCCATCACTTTCCGTAGCGTCTCGGAGGATTCCTTCTGTCTCCCCCGCACTCTCTGGAGTCCCCACGCGACACCTCGCAGGACCCTTCTCAACTCCACCCACTCCTCCAGGCCCCTCCCTAGGCGGAATTAACTTTTCCCTCTCTGGGCTTCTCAGTTCTGTCAAGGAATCGCCCGTGTACTTAGATCTTGGGGGTCTAGTTCATGCCCTTCTGCGCTAGGTTCGTGAGCCTTCCGAGGGCGGAGATCTTGGCTCGCCCATTGTAGGGCCTGACACCTAGAGACTGAAGCAGGAAACACCGGGCGTCTCTAAGTAGGGAACTGGTCATAGGAGTTTTTATTACGAGATATTTGAGTTTAGTGTTTTTTTGTATTCTCATCTTTCCTGATCAGGAAACCAACTTTGTTTTTAGGTATGAAGGGTGGAGTGGAATCATTTGTTGTCATCTGCCTAGCCTGTTCTCCATTTAATTCTTCAGTGATCACACACTTAAAGATACTGTATGTGGAATCTTGAGAAACTGGTCTTTTCTCGCATACAATTAATTATCAAGTCATTTGGGTGTGACTGAAACTTTCCTCCGGATAACTTTGACATATGTTACATTGTTTCATAATAGTGTCATGTTTGGAAAGCATAGCTAGTGAGGCTGTTATTTAGTAGAAGCAAGGGGTTTTGTTTTATTAAGTGTTTGTGAATGAGTATTCATTTTAAAATGCATACACAGGCACCACAATCAAAGGAAAGGCAAAAGAAACACACTATAAATCTGTAATGTAAATCTAAATCAATTGTTAACTTCAGTGCTTTTAAGAAAACACTTCAGAATGTTTTGAAATGGGAACACATGAGTATTTATTTATTTATAGACGAGTCTCACTGTGTAGGTCTAGCTGCCCTCAGTTTGGCAGTCCACCTGCCTCCACCTCCAGGGTGCTGGGATTGCAGGCACACACCACAATGTCTGGTGTGTGTGTGTGTGTGTGTGTGTGTGTGTGTGTGTAAAATTTTCGAAGGCTGTGGCATAGAACTACATATTTCATCACGGAAGACTGCACAGTTTTCAAGACTGAACACTTTCCGCACTACTTCATGAGTTTTATACAATGTATTTTTAACAATTTGATGTTTACTTCATTTGAGTACATTTCAGTGAAGGTAGACTACTAAACCATTGGATGACACAAAGTAGGATGCTGTCCTAATGAAAATCTACTTACCAAAAGAAGTCTCTCAATTATCAGTATGTGTATAGGCTTTAAAAAGTACTTCAGGAATATGATTCCCTTTACCATCAAATTGTATTTTCTTAGCAAGTGAAGACTTAGCAAATTAAACTTCTTGTGGAATATTTCAAGAGAATGTACCTGTAACCATAGGACCCATGTTAATTGCGTACACAAACCATTCTGGGAATGTTTGAGCTTAATATGCCATTTTCCCAAGTGTTTCCTTCCCTTCCACAACACCTTTAACCCTTGAGCCAGAGGACCAACTTTGGACCAAAAAGGTGTGTTGGTAGGGAGATCCGCCTTCTGGAGGCTTCTTGGAACACTGGTTTCCCCATTTTCATGCTTGTCACATCGAGTACTCTTTATTAGGTTATAACATAAGAACAGTTGTTCACTGATACATCTCCAGAGTCTGAGATAATAGATATTTGAATGGATCAAGATTTCCTTAGCCAGGTGGTATGTACCAGTAGTAGGTGGGAGGCTGGGTCAGGATGATTGCTTGAGTCCATAGGTGGAGGCCAGCCTGGACAGCAGGAGGAGATCCTATCTTTTAGAAAAGCTAAATTAAAAAAACTAAATTAAATTGAAAAGCTGTTCATGGTGATGTGTGTCTGTAATCTCAGCACTTGGGAAGCTAAGGCAGGAGGATCACAAGTTTGAGGCCAGCCTGACTACATAATGAGATTTTTGTAGTACTAGGGGTTTGAACCCAGGGCTTTGCGAATACTGTTGTTAGGTGCCATCAAGTCATGTCCGACTCATAGTGACCCTCATGCTAGGCAAGTGCTGTATCACTGAGCAGCACCCCCAGCTCCTTTTTTATTTTTTTATTTTGAGACGGTCTCACTAAGTTGCAGAGGTTGCTTCTGGCCTTGAACTCTAAATCCTCCTGCCACAGCCTCCTGAATCACTGGGACTACAAGCATGTGCCATAGCACCTGGCCTGAGACCTTGTCTTTTTCTTTTTCTTTTCTTTCTTTCTTTTTTTTTATTTTTAATTGCGATACCGGGGGTTGAACCCAGGGCCTCACGCTTGCATGATCTGCAAGTGCTGGACCACTGAGCTGCACCCCCAGCCCACTTTTTTTTTTTTTTACTTTTTGAGACAGGGTCTCGCTAAGTTACGCAGACTGCCTCTGGTCTTGAACTTGCGATCCTTCTGCCTCCGCCTCCCAGGCTGCTGGGATTACAGGCGTGCGCCACTGTGCCTGGCAAGACCTTGTCTTTGAAGCGACAGAGAAAGAGAGATCCTTGAACATTTAAGATATGTGTGGTGCTATTTGTTTAAAGTATACTTCTCTTCTAGAAATATTTTAAGATGTTTCAGGCACTGTGCATCTCTATTACATACTCTGATTTGTGTGTTACATGTGAGTTTTTTTCCCAGTTGCCAAAAAACCAAATTCTTAGTTACTCAGAGAACTGAGTTTGACTCACAAGATAAAGTTTACCAACTCCTAACTTAAATCCCCGAAGGCACTTAACAACAACAAATAACCAATTTAAACACTAATACTAAATGACCAATAACTGCTAGTTCTGTGGGTGTGATTTTTGTTGTTGTTGTTCTTGTCCTGATGCCTGCTTTCTGCCATTTGTTGTTATCACTTCCATTGCTGGGTACTCTTCTGCAGTAACTGTGTCATCTGATATGGTACTTTTAATGTAATGTGAACTGGGATCATAACTATGAAAAGATTGAAAAGATGCTAAACATTGACTTTGTGACATCTATTGTGGCCTTTGATGATTGCTGGATCTTAGCCATCTTTAGGATATGGGAGCCATTAAAGGTAGTGCTTTCATGAACACACTCGTGTATGTTTTTGACAATCATTTCACATGATTGACTTCAGGAACTAGTAATAGCATAAGCTTTGAAACCTCTGTCTGGGTTTGAGTTCTCATTCTGCTAGCTGCTCTTCCTGAAATCGAGGACAAGCTTTACCTTTGTGTTCCAGTTTCCACCTCTATAGTGGAAGAATACAAAGTACCTCCCTCAAAGTTGAGAGTGTTTAGAAGCTATCTGGCAGGCAGTGGTGCAACAGGGCTGGCAGTTACCTTACTCAGATCCTAGTGTTTGCTAAAGCCCATACTAAGGAGTAGGAGAAGGCTGGAAATGTAGCCGAGTGGTAGAGTATGTGCTTACTATGTGTGAGCCTCGGGTTCAATCCCTAGCAACAAAACAAAAAACTGAGGGGTGGGAAAGCACTAACCTTTAAAAAGCAGAGACCAAGAAGTCTTCTCTCACCATTATGGCCGTGTTGAGGAATAATGGCCCCTCTGGCTCCAGGCTGCTTATTCCTTACCCAACAGTGAAGGTTGCATGTCCCTTGTGAGCCCGTTTCTCAGCTTATCCTTAGAGTTGTACCTGGCTTCTGTTGTAGTTAATAATGTCTCTGGGGATTTGAACTACTTTCAGGTTGGGCCTGAAGACGGGAAGTGGTGATTGGTTGCAGTTCCTTTTTGTCGTTTTATAAAACATCTTGGTAGAAGTGGAGGTGCAGTTCATTTATCCGCTGAGCCCAACACAATAAAGTCTGGGCCTAAAATCACAGAATTTCAACACTACTGAAAGTTAAATAGCAAAGCGAACTTCTCTTCCACTTGGGTGAAATCTTAATGAGAACGAGGTGACAGGATAGTTTGGGGGTTGGCAGTAAGGCAGGAAATACATAACATGAGGTGGAATCACTGTACAAATATTTTGGCCCTTGTAGAATTTGATCTATCTTGTGACAGTAATATTTAAATGAGACTAAAAATTTGATCTTCCCTTCTACTAAATCATATTACAAGTACAGAATATCATATTTCCTATAGCAATACAATTTTACACAGACAAGGTTTGGTTTCAAGTGTTTGTTTTTCGTAATTTGAGGCTAATCTTTATAGAAAGAATGTTTTGTCAAGTCTGTAGATGTCACTATCTCTATATGACATTAAATGTGGTGACCATAGTTTATGAACCCCAAACTAAGACATGTAGCCTATCAGTAGGACAGAAAATTTGTATTTCGATTGTCCCCAGAAAAACCAGTGTCTAGTTACCATATTGCCTGCAGCTCTAGCACTGTGGCTTCCGATCTCGGCAGATCTCAGAAGGTAAGCAGGGTTGGGCCTGGTTAGTACCTGGATGGGACACCGCTGGGGAATACCAGATACTGTAGGCTTGGGAGGAGGATCCGGTAACCCACTCCCAAAAATCAATCTGCCATTGAAAACCCTATGAATAGCAGAGAAGCACTGACAATAGTGTTTCGTCTGTTGTACATAGGGTCACTATGAGTTGGACAACGACTTGATGGCACCTAACAACGACAACAGTTACCATATTAGGTAGCTCCCAATATATGAAATAGGTTGTACACAGAGGCTTTTCCTTATTGTCTGAATTTTAAAAGTAGATATAACACATATAAGAGCACTAAATCCTAAGAGTATAAGTAGCCCAGTAAACTCTCACAAAGTGAACACACAAGGAAACAACGATTAGATAAGGTCACAGAAGATTTACCTATATCCTGTAAGCCCCCTTGTACCTTCCAGGTACTAATTCTTCCTCCTCCCTCTCCACCAAGGCAATTCTAACACCATACATTAGTTTTGCTTTTTTGAGTTTTTGTAAGTAGAATCATGTACACATGTACACTATTGAACCTTTTAAAAAAACAGTATTTGAGAGATTCATCCATATTGTTTTTGAGTATAACACAATTTATATATTTTTCTGTGATTGAAAATATCTGGGTAGTTCCCAGTATGGGAGCCGTTAAAGGTAGTGCTTTCATGAACACATTCGTGTATGTCTTTGACAAACATGTTAGCATTTTGTACATAATAGTGGAACTGCTAAATATAGGACATGTATATGTTAAGCTTTGCTAGACACTCTGAAGAGTTTCCAGAATGGTTATTGCCAATTTACAATCACACCAGTAGCACATGACAGTTTCTGTTTCTAACCCTATCATTTTTGCCATTCTGGAAAGAATATATTGTAGTAATAGGTTGTGGTATAATATACATTTCCCTGATGATTAATGAAGTTGAGTGCTTTTTGGTGTATTTTTAGCCATTTGGTTATCCTCTTGTGAAATGCTTGTCTTTCCTGTTTTCCAGTAGAACATAAGTAGAGCATCTGTATCCCTCTACTTTACAGTACATTATTCCCTGAGACTTGTTCTCTGGCAATTGAAGTACAGTAAAAGGAAAAAGAGGTGGAGACAAAGAAGTCTGTCTTTGTTGTGGCTGTGACTTAAGGGAATTGTTAATTCTCTAGCTCCAAGCCAGCCTGGGTAACATTCCTTGCCAAACTATGAAGATAAATGTATTTCAGCCCTGTCTCAGGCTCAGATTGTGTCAATGCTACCTTTCTATCTTATGATATACATGTACCCTATATTTATTTCAGCAACTACATTTTGTTCCTAGAAAATTGATCCATTAGGAAAATTATGTGTCTTGCAAGGTAATACTCTGAGGTCATTGTCTACCATTTAACATAGCTCAGAACAAATTGCATGATGTTAGGTTGAATTAAGAAGTACACCTTATTGGGGAAAGGCAGAATTTAGAAGGCCAAGGATAGCAGAAGGAAGTATTCTCTCATCTGTGATTGTGTCACAGACAGGCAAAGATAGGGTCTGTGTTTACAAGGAGGGCTCTTACCCACCCATGAGTCTCCCTTCTTTCTGTACAGCATGGGAAAACAACACCATAGGGACGAGGAAGGTGACAGTCTGCTCAGTGCCAAGCAGTCTGAGTTTGGACTTGAGGTGCCAGCTGTGTATGAAAACCAGCTGCCCGGAAAGTTATACTCGCCCTACATGAGGAGGAAGTCAACCCTCCCACGGGGATCTGAGCTTGAATGCAGTCCCTCTTGCTGACTTGTCCATGAGTGAGCTCTTGGTGTCAATTTGGGATAGTTCTACACATCATCTTCTATATAATATGCACAGTTCACAAGATGACCTCAGCTGTACAGCTACAAGTCTTAACATGGGATAGAATTTTTCTTACTTACATCAATTCTTGAAATTTGAAATTCCAGGAAAAAGCATTTAGATCGAGTAGACATTATCTTGTTAAAAGAATAAATGTTTTAGGGATTAAAACTCCTTTCAGCATTAGTAATTTGCCATGGAATCCCTGAAGATGGACAAATTTTGTTGTTGTTGTTAGGTGCCGTTGAGTCAATGTCCGACTCATAGTAACCCTACGTACATCAGGTAAGACCCTATTGTCGGTGCTTCTCTACTGTTTATAGGGTTTTCAATGGTGGATTGATTTTTTTGGGGGAGTGGATTGTTGGGTCCTTCTCCCAAGCCTACAATATCTGGTGTTCCCAGGTGGTCTCCCTTCCATGTACTAACCAAGCCCGACCCTACTTAGCTTCCGAGATCTGACAGGATCAGATGCCACAGTGCTTCGGCTGCAGGCTGAATTCATTTTAGGTACTGAAAATTAGAAAGGCTAAATGTTGGGGGTTTTTTTGTTTTGTTTTGTTTTTTGCGGTACTGGGGGTTGAACCCAGGGCCTCGCGCCTGCATGCTCTGCAAGTGCTGGACCACTGAGCTGCACCTCAGCCCATTTTTTTTTTTGCTTTTTGAGACAGGGTCTCGCTAAGTTATGCAGACTGCCTCTGGTCTCGAACTTGCGATCCTCCCGCCTCCACCTCCCGAGCCGCTGGGATTACAGACGTGCACCACCACGCCCGGCAATGCTAAATGTTTTTATAGAGCAGTTTTTAGTTATATATGAGATTTGATAGAGGAAGTTTGTTTACTAAATCATTCTTAAAGGCTGGGTGTGGTACCACACACTTGTAATGCCAGCAACTGGGGATGTAAGGTAAGAAGATCACAAGTTTGAGGCCAGAGGTAACCGGCATAATTTAGTGAGACTCTCTTTGAAGATAAACAATAAAAAAGGGGGTCTTGGGAGCAAATCAGTGGTAGAGCACTTGGAAGATACATGCAACACCCTGGATTCAGCCTCCAAGTACTGCCAAAAAAAATCATAAGTTTTTGATCATACAACTAAAATAGTTGTAGTTTCATTAATGGTAAAACTATACAATAAATGTTGACAAATGAAAATCCATGGATTCATGTTAATCCAGCTGGACTAAGGCTTAAGAGGTTTGATTTGACTATATTAAAACAGTAATTATAAAACTTTAGGAGAAGGTAATATGCAAATCTGCTCAATAAATCACATTTAAATTTTTTTCTTTTGGAAATATTAGCAAGAAGGCTCACTTTGTGCTCAGCATTGCCTGAATAATCTATTACAAGGAGAATATTTTAGCCCTGTGGAATTATCCTCAATTGCACATCAGCTAGATGAAGAAGAAAGGATGAGAATGGCAGAAGGAGGAGTTACTAGTGAAGACTATCGCACATTTTTACAGGTACTGATTTTGAACTCACTAAATTGTATTTTTACCAAAAAAATGTGGGTATTGTTTAGAAGATAAACCGTTCTTCCTGTAGGGATCTGACTTGTTAATTACAACTCTGCTCTTGACTTTGTAAATGGCAATGTGCAACATGTTATTTTAAACATGCACACTAATGGTGGTTTTTATCCTTTCTTCATCCCCTCCTTCCACTCCCCTTCCAAATGAACAGCAGCCTTCTGGAAATATGGATGACAGTGGCTTTTTTTCTATTCAAGTAAGTAGTCACAAGCAAGTAAGTGCTGTCTATGTCTCAGGCAGTGTTTAAACTCAGTTTATGGTTGCTGTGTAGTATTTTTTCACAGCCTTGTATAGAAACAGTAGCAGTTCCTCCCATAGATTGTGTATACAAAGTATAAGACTATACTCAGAGTACTAGATTTTTATATAGATAAAAGTGAACATTAGGATTGTAGAATTTTCATTTTAGAGTAGGGCTTTTAAAAATTACTTTTTGAGAGAGATTATTTTATTTACCACCAAGTATTAGTAACCTTAATTCTAATAAGTCACCATGTTTCAAATTTATTATCTCTTTGGTAAATTTGAGAAAACAGAATACCTTGCTATCTTCAATTTAAATTAGCTTAATAGGATTTAATTCATTTACAATGGTTTGTAGTCTTTGTTCTACTTTTACTTTATAGCTTCCTTTTTTTTCCCTCTGGTGCTAGGGGAATCAACTCTAGAGCCTCACAAATGCTGGGTATGTGCTTTACTACTGAGCCATTCCCCCATCCCTATTGTTAGGTGCCATCGAGTCGGTGTCTAACACATAGCGACCCTATGTACAACAGGCGAAACAATATTTTTAGTTCTTCTCGGCTAGTCACAGGGATTTCAGTGGCTGATTTGTTTTTTGGAAGTGGGACACTGAGTCCTTCTCCCAAGCCTATAGTACCTGATGTTCCCAGGTCCTCTAAGTACTAACTAGATCGGACCCTGCTTAATTTCTGAGATTTGACAGGATCAGATGCCACAGTGGTACAGCTGTAGGCCCCATCCCTATAGCTTCCTTTTCATTCTGTGGTTGTTTGTTTGTTTATTTTACAGTGCTGGGATGGAACACAAGGCCTTGCATATCCTAAGCAAACACTCTGCCACTGAGTTATATACACCCCAGCTCTGTGGTTGCTTATATATGTATTTGTGAGATTCTTTTATCTGTGGATCTTTCATTCCGACAGTATGAGATGTATCCAGAGTTCTTACAGAACTTCGTTTGAGGAATCCGTTTCTGCGCATGTCTTTGTTTATAGTCCTCTTGTACTGTCCTCCTGGACTTCTCCTTTACCAGCATTTCCACGCAGTACCTCACTGCGTCATAGTTAGTGCCAAGGCGACTGTAGCTGGATGGAGTTCAGAGGTTGGAGTTGGCCCAGGCCTTGCCACTCCCTATATGTGTAGCTCTACTCTTGGTGCAAGTTCACGTTTTCAACTACATTGCATTCCCTTTTTGTCTTTGCTGCTATTTGGTTTACTTGCTTTTTTATTGGTTACCTGGGAGGGTAAATAGTCAATTTTCAGAATTTCCCTCTTTTTCTCAGTGTGAAATAATCAGGCTTGCCTTTTGTTCTGTGTATTAGAAACCCATAACCAAAGAAGTCTAAAATTTATGAAACCTTCAATTTAAATCCCCAAGGAGAACTTTTTTTAATAAGATGAGATTACTGACATTGTAGGTGGTGAATGTATATAATAGACTACTTTTAAGAACAGCATCTAGCCAGGCGCAGTGGTGGATGCCTGTAATCCCAGCAGCTCAGGAGGCGGAGGCAGGAGGATCACAATTTCAAGACCAGAGGCAGTCTGCATAACTTAGCGAGACCCTGTCTCAAAAAGTAAAAAAATGGGCTGAGGGGGCAGCTCAGTGGCCATGCGTGCGAGGCCCTGAGTTCAACCACCAGTATCAGAAAAAAAAAAAAAAAGAGCAGCATCTACAGGATAAAATATACATCTGGGTTTTTGAGGCGGTTTTATATAGGCATTATGTGGTTCTCCTGAACATCTCAGACACTTGGTGTAAAAAGCACTCATTTAAAGTATTTATACGTGTATTACTTCTGGATTTAGTGATGTATCTGTACAGACATATTTTTAGAAATCACAGCCTTCTAGAGAAATTTACATTTGAAGTGCAATTGTTTGCACTACTAACATGGCTTTGCCACTTAAGTTTGGAATTGAATGGTTTAGCTCATGAAAAGTTGCTGTATCTTTTTTTAACAGGTAATAAGCAATGCCTTGAAAGTCTGGGGTTTAGAACTAATCCTGTTCAACAGTCCAGAGTATCAGAGACTCAGGATTGATCCTATGTAAGATTTTTTTTTTTACTTTTCCTACATTTCTTTTCCTAAACTTCATTTTTAAGCTATAATTTCTAAGTAAAGAAAAATACAATTTGAATGAATTTGTTTTTATGTTCCCTCTTTCATTTCCTTAGACTTTCCTCTTTCATCTTTGTTGCCCATGAACGCCTGCCCTTTAAGCTTCCTGGCACAGCAGTATCTGTGGCAGCACAAAGCTGACCCCTGCATAGTGTAGGAGGATGTCATTTGGGCACAGTATCACTAAGCTGCTGCAGACAAGGGCATGCAGTTGTGTGATGTTTTTACAAAGAGAAAAAAAAAAGCAATATCTAACTATAAGCATATCCTAAATTATCACAAATTCTGTATAATACTAAACAAAATAAATGAATATGGACTCTTAATATTCAACATAATATTTTGTATTTTTTCTTTCCTAGAAATGAAAGATCATTTATATGCAATTATAAGGAACATTGGTTTACAGTTAGAAAATTAGGAAAGCAGGTAATATTTTTCCACATTTCTTGTCTTTTTTCCCCATTTATTCTGCATTCCATTTGAAACTAAAATGTAAGAATTCCTTTAAAATGAAATTGACCAGGGCCAGACATGGTGGCTCACACCTATAATCCCTGCCGCTCAGGAGGTGGAGACAAGAGGATCCCAGGTTCGAGGTCAGAGGCAGCCTATATAATTTAGCAAGACCCTCTCTCAAGATAAAAAAATTAAAAGTGGGCTGAGGGTACAGCCTAGTGGTAGAGCACTTGCAAAATATGTGTGAGGCCCTAGGTTCAACCCCCAAGTACTGCAAAAAAGAAAAAAAAAGAAAAAGAAAGAAACTGACCAGTAATGTGTGTGGGGTATGAATTCACCGCGTGTGTGTGTGTGTGTGTGTGTGTGTGTGTGTGTGTGTGTGTGTGTGGTTTTTGATCCCAGGGCCTCATGCATGCTAAACAAACACTCTGCTACTGAACTATACCCCCAACCTAGATTTAATCTAGATGGATCAAAATTGTCCATTTTAAGAGAGTATGCCAATTTCTCTTATACATATATTTGTGATAACCTTATATAATTTATATCATAATAAAATTTCTACATTTAAGACAATGTAAATGGGGTTACTTTTAGTGGGTTTTTATGTGATGAGTAAGTTCTATCGATTAACTATCACATTTATAGATTTGTATTTAGTACAATACTATTACAAAGCCTAAAACCATGTCAGGCATAAATAACAGCTATGTTTGCTATTGTGAATAATTCCAAAATGCCATATAAAATATACACCTACACTTCTATTTAAAGAAAAAAAACATAGAGTGTGTCTTGAGCACACTCCATGTGGCAGGTTTTTAAGAAACAATCATTTAAAGACTTTTTTATTAGAATTTTTAAGTTTTTGATATCAAGTGATTGAAAAATGTTGTTGTTGTTAAATGCCATCGAATCGGTGTCTGACTCATAGCAACCCTACGTACAACAGGCGAAATGCTATTGTCAGTGCTTCTCTGCTGTTCATAGGGTTTTCAATGGCGGATTGGTTTTTGGGAATGCGTTGCCAAGTCCTTCTCCCAAGCCTACAGCACCTGGTCTTCCTAGGCGGTCTCCCATCCAACTACTAACCAGGCCTGACCCTGCTTAGCTTCCGAGATCTGCTGGAATCAGATGCCACAGTGCTACAGCTGCAGGCTATTGAAATATGGCTTTTACAATTCAAAAGAATAAACTGCTAACCCACACAAGAACATGGATTAGTCTCAAAATAATTATACTGAAAAGCCAGTTGTGGCACACGCCTGTAATCTGGAGGCTGAGGCAGTAGGATTGAGAGTTTGAGGCCAGAGGTAGCCTACACAATTTAGAGATCTTGTCTCACAACAAAACATACAAAAGGGGGTAGGGTGAAGCTCAGTAGTAAAGTACTTGCCTAGCATATACAATCCCCTAGGTTCAACTGCCAGTATTGGAAGAAAAAATGCTCAAAGAATCCAGACCACAAATACTCCATACTGTATGGTTCCATTTATATAAAACTCTAAAAAGGGGGAGCTAACCTATAGTGACAGAACACAGATTGACTAGTGGATGTGAGGAGAGAGGAAGGAGGGAGGGGCAGGGCTTGGGAGGTGCATCGGACACCAGGATATGATGAACGCGCTGACTATCTCCATTGTGTTAATGGTTTTATGGGTATATACAAATGTTAAAACTTTTCAAAATCTTTTTTGTTTTTGTTTTCTTGTTTTTTGTTTTTGAGACAGGGTCTCACTACATTGCCCAGGTTAGCCTCAAACTCTCGATTCTCCTGCCTGAGCCTCCCCAGTGCTGGTATTACAGGCATGCATCACCATGCCCAGCAAAACTTTTCGAATTCTACACTTTAAATACATGAGTTTATTAGTTGTCAGTTACATCTCAATAAAACTTTTTAAAAAAACAAAATAAATGCACAAGAAGTGTATTTTTAAAAAAAGTCAAGAAAGAACACATTGAATTAAGTTACTAAAATATAATTCAAAAACACAAACCCTGTTGTTGCCTTTTAAATCACCCACGTAGAAGCAGCTTCCTTGCAAATGATTATTGCTTGGGGCTGTAGGTTAGTGGCAGAGCATGTGCTTAACAAGCCCAAGGACCTGGCTTCAATCCCCTACACTCCACCCTACCCCAATCTTTTTTAAGGACTTTCCTGAGGGGCAAGTAAGGAGGTGTATTGTAGTGGCTTAAACACTGACCCCACAGGGAATCAACTGGAGAAAACCAGGGCAGGAGGCTGCCAAGATAATATTTAACTCCTGCAGGTTTTATTTATACCTTCAGAAAATTATGACCTGGTATTCTTTTTCTGTATATGGCAGTCACTGGATTTTTAACATCTGAAGACTTACATTCCATAAGCACCTTTGTACTGATTTCCAGAGAAACATACATACATTATTTTAAAACTTTTACATTTTTAGCTCTTCAAAAGTGAATTTTCACATTTTGAACTAATTTATCTTTGACAAATACAGAAGACATCAAATTTTGGCTTGTTATTTTTGGTTCTGATTTATATTTTTGTTTAAAATTAGGTTTTCTACTATAGATTCTTTCTGTTTGAGGCCCCTGTATAAAGAAATAGATGACTGGAAAAAGTATTACCAGCAGTGTCAAAATCCAGATTCATGAGGTAGTAACTAAATGCTGTTAATTTCATATAAGAACAGTTTGGTAATCTTGTTACAGTGAGTTGATGATTAGAAATTCTCTTCCCGGCCTAGTAAGGTGGCACATGCCTTTAATCCCAGCAACTCAGAAGGTAGAGGCAGGAGGATCACAAGTTCCAGGCCAGAGGCAGCCTGCATAACTTAGTAAGGCCCTGTATCAAGATAAAAAGTAAAAAAGGGGTTGGAGGGTATAGCTCAGTGGTAGAGTGCTTGCAAAGTATGTGTGAGGCCCTGGGTTTAGTCCCCCAGTACCAAAAGAAAAAAAAAAGGAACAAGAAAGAAATTCTCTTCCTAGAATGTCTGATTTTCTCATACTTGGATTCTTTTGACCAAAATTTTTAGTAGGAAAACTTTGTAAAGTTGTCAATTTTTTTTTTCTATATCCATGTGATATTAGTAATGTTAGGTTGATTCTTTGAAAAAGAGTTTTAACTATAGCTACAATACAGACATTTTAACATATTATCAGTTTCTGTTCTTTTGGGAGCTTTAAGGTTTATGGCTTAAAGGAAACTTGTTTTTCAGAAAGTACTTAATAGTGATAATTCTACAGTGTTCTATTTGTTTTTTAATAAACCACATTATTTTAGTACTTTTTAAAAATCTGATATATTTCCATTTTTTAAACAACTATTAAGGTTAATGTGCTATATTTATTCTTGGCATGTGAAAATTCTTTATTACGTATAATGTACACTAACTTAAATATTGGCAATTTTTTTTCCAGTGGTTTAACTTGAATTCTCTCTTGACGGGTCCAGAATTAATATCAGACACATACCTTGCACTTTTCTTGGCTCAATTACAACAGGAAGGTAAATAAAGACTGAAAAATTTGTAATGTTATCTTTCATAGTAGCTAACAAAACCGGGTTCTTGGATATGAGGATAGCAGTACTGGTTTTCTGGCTGTGCAGTGAAATTGCCTTTACTTTTCAAGTGTTGAACTTCGGGCTGTGGTGTGTGTGATGCTGTGCAGTGAACATGTTCCTTGACACCAGGACCTCCCATGAGGCTGGGCCTTCCTTAATAGCCCTTCGAAGTAATACCTTTTTTCCTTCCATATTCCACATAGCACAGGGCCAAAAGGAGGGGTGGGTATAACTTGTTCCTTATTGCCCCTTCTAGGCCACTGCTTTTCTCTGTGAACTCCAGCTGCTTTGAAATACCTGCCCCTAGGTTAAACTGCCTCTACCATTTTGCACTCATCTGTGAGCCATCTTTTTCACTGGAGATTTTAAAACTCAATCCATCTTTCCCTCTCTTCCTCCACCTCTTTATATCCTTCTAAGTGGTTTCCACATCAGTAATCAATACCTTCTTTCTTTCAGATATCATTTATTTACTCTTGTCTTGCCATTATCAATAACCGTAACCATCTTCATATCTCAATTACAAGCACCTTGTTCTTTTGACTGCCACCTCCTATATTTATGTCATGTTTTTGCCATTCTAACAATTCTTTAAACCCTACCAAGGGGTCCAGAGAAAAAGCCCTTTGCCTCCACTGATTAAAAAGTCTTTCTTAACTTCATGGAACTCTAGCTGCCTCCCCATTTTGAATTTTCTCCTTAGAATTATCTCTAGTGTGCCTTCCCCTGTTCTTGAATTCATTTCAGTCATGCCATCATAACCAGTGAGCCACTAAAAAACTCTTCTCATTGTCACCAGTGACTCCACATTGCCAGTGCCAGTATTCAATTCTGAGTCCTCCCTTTGAGGATGTAATTGATTATATCCTTTCCTAAATAGAGCAAAACAGGCTAGGCATAGTGGCACATGCCTATAATTCCAGCTACTTGGGAGGCAGAGGCAGGAGAATCCCAAGTGCAAGGCCAAAGGCAGCTCACACAATGTAGTGAGATCCTGTCTCAAGATAAAAAATTAAAATGGGGCTAGAGATGCAGCTCAGTTGTAGAGCACTTGCAAGTATGTGCAAAGTCCTGAGTTCAGCCCCCTAGTACCATAAAAATAAAAAAATAAAATACAAATAAATAAATAAAGCAGAATTATAAAAAATTTCAAACAAGCTAGGTGTGGTGGTGCACACCTGTAGTCCTGCAACTTGGGAGGTAGAGTCAGGAGGCTCACAAGTTTGAGGCCAGAGGCAGCCTGCATAACTTGTTGTTGTTAGGTGCCGTCAAGTCGGTATCCGACTCATAGCGACCCTCATAGGGTTTTCAATGGCTGTTTCGGGATTGCCTTGGGAGTGGATTGCGAGGTCCTTCTCCCATTTTTGCGGTGCTGGGAATCGAACTCGGGACCTCAGAGACTGCAGCGCAGCGCTCTACCAACTGAGCTAAATCCCAGCCCCTGCATAACTTAGACCCTTTCTTAACATAAAATACAAGAAAAAGGGCTGAGGATGCAGCTCAGTGGTAAGTGCTTGCAAAAGTATGCACAACTGGGTTCAGCCCCTCAGTACTGAGAAAAAAAAAAAAAATTGTGTGTGTGTGTGAGAGAGAGAGAGAATAAATAACGTAATGACCCCCCTACATACCCTTCACCCAGCTTCAACAGTTATCTCATGTCCTGTCTTTTATTTATACCCTGCATACTTCTTTCTTCTGTTTATTTTGAAGCATACACTAGACTTATCATTTTTTCTGTAAATGTTTTAATAAAATCTTTAAAAGTAAAGACTGTAAAATAGAGTGAGAGCACTATAGTCATACCTTAAATAATTTAACCACAGTATTTTGTGTGTGCATGTGTGTGGTGCTAGGGATCAACCCCAGGGCTTTGCACATGCTAGGCTAGTATTCTACTTACATCCAACCCAACTACAATACTTTAATAACATCAATATTCAAATCTTTAATATCTCTGGGTGTGTCTGGTGTTTTTTATTGAATATACCACTGGATTATGTATTTCCTAAGTCCTTCTATAGGTTTCCTCCTCTCTTTATTTTTTCCTTGCTTTGTGTATGTATTTGAGGAGGCATGGAGAACACGAGTCATTTATCCTGTTTCCCACACTCTGGATTTTGCTCATTGCACTTCTGTTTTCCTTTGACCCTTTGATACTGTAGTGATTAGTCCTAAAATCTAGAGACTTGATCATGTTCAGGTTGATTTTGGTGGGAGGGTGGAAAACGTCACTGATGATGTGGCACTTGATATCTAATTTTCTTTTTCTGATCTTAGCTATTATTAATAAGCAATGCTTAGATCCTTTATTTCACTAAAGGTTGGAAAACGGTGGTATTAGAGTCTTGTCATTCCTTCATTTATTGGCCAGAATACTTCCATACAAATAAACTTGTTTTCATCCATTACTTGGTTATCCTGAAGTATAGTTTATACAGGAAAAGCAGGGTATTTCTTTCACTTTATCTTTGTGGATATTTCATCCCATTATAATTATTGTAAATGTTAGTACTCAATTATACCATCATGGACTGGTGGGACGATTTTAAAGTTTATGCTCAAGTCTCTGACACAGTAGTCTCTTGTACTGTGTGGTTGAAGCCAGAGCCTTGCGCGCACACACACACATAAAATTTTTACTTTGAGACAGGGTCTTGCTAAGTTCCATGGGATATGTCTGGCCTTGAGCTCTCAATCCTCCTGCCTCAGCCTCCCAAGTTGCTGGGATTACACCACCATGGCCAGCTCACTGTAGTCTTTTGAAGGCTTGCTTTCTGTTTGACATTACTTAATGTGTATATTTTCTGACCTTGACTTGAATTCTCGTTTCTCCAAAGATACCTTGTTGCTTTTAATAATGATACCACAACCTGAGCCTTGGTACGCTTATTGTCACACGGTTGGTCATCATGTAGTTATTTCCAGTTTGCCTTTACAATTACGGTTTTTACTTTTACTTTTTTGGTTTTACATATTTGTGCCTCTTTAGTGCATAAAACTTGGTTCCTAATGATATCCTCCCTTCTTAAAACATGGTTTGTTATTGGCTTCTAAACTACCATGCTCTGGTTTTCCTTATATTGGCTGCTGCTTTCAAATTCCTTTTGTGGATCTTCTAATCTCTAACCTCTATTGATGTGACCCAGGGTTCAATTCTTGCACTTTTTCATTATGTGCTATCTTATTATTTCATTTTTTTCAGTACTAGGGGTTTGAACCCAGGGCTTCGTGCATGCTAGGCAAGTGCACCACCACTGAGCTTCACCTCCAGCCCCCTCATTTTTTTATATTGAGACAGGGTCTTGCTAAGATGTGTGGGCTGCCTCTGGCCTCAAACTTGTGATACTCGTGCCTCAGCCTCTCAACTTACTGGGATAACAGGCCTGTGCCACAGTACCCAGCTCATCTCATCTTTGTAAACATCATACCTAAGATGTATATGTTGATATCCCCCAAACGTTGATCTTTAGCCTAGAATTCTATCCTTTGCACCATACTCCTAGCTTTAACGTCTTCATTTGGAAATCAGGAAAGCATTTCAAATTAAACATGTCCACAAAAGACCAGTTTTTCTTTTTTTGCCCACACGTGCTATATCTCGGTATGGATCACTTTTCTTGTACTCTAGTTTCTCCATACTATATTCATAAAGCAGCCAGCCATTTTTTAAAATGTAATGCAAATTATGTCACACCTCCATTCTTTACTATTCATTGGATTCACAGCACACTTAGGCTAAATTCTAAAGTCTTGAGTAAAACCTACGGTCTTTACTACCTTACCTGCAGAAGGTGGAATGTCTGCTCTTTGTGATGTGCTCAGTAGAATACCATTTTAAGCTGCCATATTCTAGAATCTAGAAACACTTTACTGTCAGAAAACATGTTAAACTAGCTGAACTCAGCCAGGCGCAGTGGTGCACGCCTGTAATCCTAGCAACTTGGGAGGCAGAGACAGGAGGATCACAAGTTTGAGACCAGAGGCAGTCTGCATAATTTAGCGAGACCCTGTCTCAAAAAAAAAAACAAAACCTAGCTCAACTCTGAATATGCTTGTCATCATAAAAAATGTTAAATGTACTTTTCTTTTTCTTTTATTAGTCCTTTTGATCTTTGTTTCATTGAAGTTTAAGAAAAAATTTACAGTTAGGAAAACATTAAATTGACTAGACTGACTTAGGTATAGCTACCCTTATGGAATTTCTGTGTGAGAGACATCCAGCTGAAAATCCTGCCTCTCTGTGTTCATGTTTATTAAATATTACACTGGACCAATGTAATTATTTCAAAACATGAACCACATGTTTGGCACCCTGACTAGGTTTTGAATATTGGCTTCCAAGCTCCTGATTTCAGTTAGGCGGAAGATGTGGGGGCAAGGGGGCTCAGGATGGGTAGCAGCTATTTCCACAAGTGATTCATTTTACCCACATTACTCATCATTGAACACATTATCCACCTGTGTCCCCACATCAGCCCTAGGAGGAAGGTCCCAGTTTTATCTGTTCAACAATTGAAGAAACTAAGACACATGGGTAAAATGATTGAAGACACCCTGTGCATCTAGGAAGCAGAAGAGCTAGGATTAAACCCAAGCAATGTGACTCCAGATCCTTTGCTCTTCTCCCTCCTTTACCTGCTTCTCTGTTACTGTTTAGTGCATAGCCTGTCTAGTCAAGTGCTACCTTACTTCGTAGGGCCTTTACAGACCATGTTCCTTTGGTTTCTCATAGTCACTCTGAGACAGCTACTCCAGTCTTACATATGGGGGGAAAATCAGGCTCAGAGACTATGTGACATCCTAGATGACCCTACTAGTTTGTGTAAAAGCATTATTTGCACCCAAGTCTTTCTGAGTCTTTGTTTTTTGTTTTTTTTTTTTTCCTACTGTATTGCCTATTTGCTGTCATTAAATCAATTTGGAATCTCTTACTAGTTGTTTCAGTTTATGTTTGCTTTTTTTTTTAGGTTATTCAATATTTGTTGTTAAGGGTGATCTGCCAGATTGTGAAGCTGACCAACTGTTGCAGATGATCAGGGTCCAACAGATGCATCGACCAAAACTTATTGGGGAAGAATTAGCACAACTGAAAGAACAGAGGTAAAAAATAAGCCTGTAGTGTGGAATATATAATGGCATTTCATTACAAGAATTACATTTCCACGCTCACGTTCTTTTTTTTATTCCCCCCATGCTTACATTCAATGTGTGGTCCTTTAACCATTAGTGACGCTCTTTTAGAACTCTTTCCTTTCCTTTTCCTTTTTCCCTTCCTTTCTTCCTCCCCTGCTCCTCTTCCCTCTCCCCTCCCCTTCCCTACTTTCCCTTGTCCTTTCCTTGTGGGGATCAAAGCCAGGGCCTTGTGCATGCCAGGCAAGCATTCTACCACTGAGTTCTACACCAGCCCTATTTTTTTAAGTAATGTTTTTTTTCTTCTTTGGTTTTTTGAGACAGGGACTCACTGTGTATCCCCCAGGGTCTCACTGTGTATCCTATGGTGGCCTGAACTGGCTATGTAGGCCAGGCTGGCCTTGAACTCATATCACCCTCAGCTTCCTGCATGCTGGAATTAAAGGGGTGCCCCATCACACCCAGTTTTTATCATCATCATCATCGTTGTTGTTGTTGTTATTATTTTGCAGTGCTGGGGATCAAACCCTGGACTTCAAGCATGTGCTCTACCACTGAACCACACCCTAGCTCCCATATTTTTCTCATTAGCCACAGATCTTGCTGTATTATACAGGTTGGCTTCAAACTTTCCATCCTCTTCCTCAGCCTCCCTAGTAGCTGGGACTATAGGCATACATCACTGTGCCCAGCTAGACTTTATATTTTAGTGATGTTTATTGAGTCAGCTTGAATCAACTCTTTGAACTACGTAAATATATTAACTTAGATTTACATTACAACACAAATTTTATGTTACTATACCTTATCTGCTAGAAAATGTTATTTGACTGACACAGTCTTTAGTTTACAAATGCCTTTTTGTTATGTCTAAAATTGAAGATTAGTCTGCAGCCATTATGAATGCTTTTGTTCTTTAGAGTCCTTAAAACAGACCTGGAACAAGTCCTAGAAGCAAATGATGGGTCAGGAATATTAGATGAAGATGAGGAGGATTTACAGAGGGCACTAGCCCTAAGTCGCCACGAAATTGACATGGAGGATGAAGAAGCAGATCTCCGAAGGGCTATTCAGCTCAGTATGCAAGGTATAAACATTTTGGTGTGTACTTTACTCATTTTTGAAGAATTGATTCAGATGATTCTTAAGTTTTCCTGGAAGTTAATGTACTGTTAATAGAAGTCCTTTGACAATTATTGCAGAACCGATAGCTATGAATAGCTAGCTTTTCTTTTAGAATTCTTGTACTATAAATCTATACTTGTACAATCTATATTTGAACTGTATTAGTTGTATTTAATATAATTATATTTTTACTTTTGATTATGTTATTTGGTTTTAATATTGCATCAGTACAGTACTGAATTATGATTAGTAGCTGTTTCATAAATGTAAACTTTGGGACAAAGGAAAGGCCTGAACAGAGAATATAAATTGATTTAATGAAAAATCCAGCACTCTGGCTATGCTTAAGGATGAAGGCCACTTTTGAGGGGCCCACTTTTAGTGATATAAGCCCATCACCACAGGAGAGTGGTGATGTATACCTTTGGCAATGTAGGCAGAGGGAAATGTTAAGATATAGCTCAAAGCAGCTTACTAAAAGTGTGAAGTGGTATATTTTTGTAGTTCTGTTTTACCCTAACTCATATGAATTTGCTTCTACTTTCTAATGAAATTACTCATCAGTTGAATTTCTTTAAGTGTCTCCGTATAATTGAGATTCCGCTAATATGAACATTATTTTAATCTTCCAGGCATACCTCTGAGTACTCCTTGTGTTTTATAATCCCAGTTTTGATTAGAAGAGCCTTGTTGAATTAGCCTAGTAATGCCCAGAAACCAGGTTTTATAATCTTAGTTATTTATAAAATTCATTCTTCTTAGCACTTTATTTCACAATTTGTGTAGCATCTCTGGTTGGTACAATGATCAGTGAGAACATGGGAAGATTGAAGATGGTATAGTACCCAGACACTGAAGACAGAAGAGTATGGAGAATGAGTTTGATGATCATCTACTTTAAGTTATTTTGAGGAACACAATACCTTTGAAGGTGCAGATTCATTTTTAATAAGAGAGCACACGAGTTTGGTGTCAGTGACTTCTCAGCTGTTAGGGCTTAGGTTCCCATAACTGCTGCGTCACAAACTGGTATCATCTTTTGTTGCAGTGGTCATACATTGTATATGGAATGCCTTAATCACATTTCCCTTGAGAACTTTTCATAGCCACCCAGCCAACCACCATTCCCTCCGTCCTTTCTCCCTCCATCCTGTCCTTTCTCTACCTCTCCCTCTCCCCCTCCCTGTCTCTCTTCAAAGTTGGAGTTTATTAAGAAAAAGATTTTAATATAGTTTTAAGTGTGGACTTTCAGAGAAAGAGGAAAAAGAAAATTGAAAAAGGGACATAGTATATACCCAGGGCTGACTGGAGGCTTCTTGAGACAGAATCACACACAGCCTTTCTTACATTTACAGAATAGTAGCAGAAAAATTATAAGAAGAAAACTTTTTAAGAGTTTGGTCAGGTAAGAATAAACATTATTCTTTGAATTAGTAAATTGCTCTTTGTTATTTTTTATTTTATTCTTAGGTAGTTCCAGAAATAGATCTCAAGATATTCCGCAGACATCAGGTACAAATCTTACTTCAGAAGAGCTGCGGAAAAGAAGAGAAGCCTACTTTGAAAAGTAAAGTAGTTGGTACACATTAAAGTTGCATATTTAATATTTGCTTTGACTATTTTATCTGTTTGTAAATGATTGGTTACTGCCTGAACCCCGTGAACATATGCATGCATTTTTAAAATTTTCACAGCAAATAACGTATGAAATAAATATAGTTTTAGGGAAAAACTTTGCTCCAATCCTAGACAAATTTACATGCAATAGAGTAAAGGAAACCTTACAAATTTTTTTTTATCAAAAAGGAAATGGAATTAGGGCAAAGAAAGAACAATGCCCATTGACCCTTCAGGTGTGCTTTTTGATTACCTACTAACACTACAAATTCCTCTGTCAGTTGGTAGAAGAAACAGGATGTGAGGTAAGGGGGCAGACTCCCAAACAGAGGTGGTAGCAGTTCACGATCCTGCTCATTGCCACTTTGTGGGGGCCTGCAGGCCTATCAGCATCAAGGGCGTAGAAGCAGGCTATCAATCCGAATCATCGACTCCTGAAACCATACAGTGTGCCCTGATTTATAAGTACTCACAAAAAAGAAATTTGCACCTTATAAAAGTGTCTTCCTGCTCGGTATCATGGCGCATGCCTGTAATCGCAGCACCTGGGAGACTGAGGCAGGAGGATTGCAAGTTTGAAGCTAGCCTCGGCTACATAAGAAGACCCTATCTGGAAAAATCAAGGGGGAGAAATATCCTCCTTTCTAGTAAATATCATTCACAAGTTGTCTTCTCTTTTTCTTTTTTTAAAGAAAAACAAAACTCCATCTTAAAGATTTTAGCATCTATAATAGACATTCAGATCCTCTGATCTTAGTTCAGAAACAAAAGGCCAGTGGGTGAATCTGGCCTATTGTATTTACTGTGTTTCATGAAATCAAAGACACACATATATTCACGTTTTAATACCTCTGAAATTGATAAGCATCTTACAGTTATAACCATTGTAACTGACATAATGAGTGGTATCTAAAACATTGGAGCACTTTACATCTGATGGTATAATGATAATATTTACCTTTTTTCTGTTTTCTGTTTTTTAAGTCACAGCTCAGAAGTATATGAAGGAAAGTTCTGATCAGCTGACATCCTCTTAATGTGAGATATCTCTAGTCTTTATTCAGTGGTAGATTAATAGACTTAATTATACTTAGATTTTTTAAATAGTGCTTAATTAGTGATTTTCACTTCCTTTTAATATTTATTTATTTTTTCTTTTTTCGCAACACTTAGGGGTTGAACTCAGGGTCTTGCACATACTTTGTGAATGCCCTACTACTGAGCTGCACCCCTAACCCAGTTTTCACTCTTTTGCCTTGAGACAGAGTCTCACTAAGTTATACAGGCTACCTCTGGCCTCGATCCTCCTGCCTCTACCTGCTAAGTCGCTGGTATTACAGGTGTGATCCACTGTGCCTGGCTTCCTTTTAATTTTTTAATTATGATAAACCTCAAATTTATACAAATACAGAGAAGCTAGTATAATGAACCCCTAGTTATCTACTACTGAGATTTAATAAATGTCAGCACATGGCCAATCTCAAGTTTTATGCTCCCAACTCCCATTCTTTTCACCTTCCCACCCCAAGCTTGGTTTATTTTATGACAAATCACAATCATCATATTATTTCTTTCATAACTATTGTATTATATGTGGTTTTTGTTGTTGTTTTGGGGTTTTTTAATTTATTTGAGACAGGTCTTACTATGTAACTCACACAGGCCTTCAACTTGCAGTCCTCCTGCCTGTGCCTCCTGAATGCTGCAGTTACAGATGTGTGCCACTATGCCTTGCTTTGGCTTTTTAAAAACATGACCAAGTGCTATTGTCACATAATAATCACATGATAATGGTTGACATCAAATCATCAAATACCTATTATTGAAAATAAAACTAAAACTACTTAACCAGATAAAACCAATATTCTAGAAAATTTATTTTAAGAAAATCCTGGGTTTTTTTTTTGTTGTTGTTTTGTTTTATTTTGATTTTGGTTTGTGTTTTTTGAGACAGTCTTGCCATGTAGCCCAGGTTGGCCTGGAACTCACTGTATAGACCAGCTTGGGCTTCAACATCACTTGATCCTCCTGTCTAGGCCTCCCAAAGTGCTGAGATTACAGGTGTGTGCTACCACACCCAGCTTGGAAATTCCAAAATTAAAAGAAAGCATACTCCCATTCAATCTTTCAGTAGCTGATTTCTTCTCACACAGACACATATTTACTGTGTATTAGTCCTATTTTCCTACAGTGATAAATATTCTTTATAACAGGCTACATGATTTTTATTTTTTATTTTTTGCAGTATTTGGGAATTAAACCCAGGGTGCTCCACTGTTGCACCACTAAGCTGCATCCCCAACTCCTTTTTTATTTTTTATTTTGAGACAAAGTCTTGCTAAATTGCTTAGGATCCCTCTGGCTTCAAATTCAAGATCCTCCTGAGTCACTGGGATTACAAGCATGCACCACAGTGCCTGGCTGCATGATGTTTTGAAAAATTAATTGATGTTTCATAATTTATATAGAAACCCTTTGATTTTTGCTATTATGATTAGTAGTACAATGAACAATCCTTTTACTGACTCTGTCCTTCAAATCTGTCATCACTTCTGATTATTCTGAGAATGTCACCTACAGGATCACAAGATGTGATCATTTAAAGGCCTTAAACTTATAAATTTCTAAATTGCTTTCCAGGATAATTCTTAGGTGATACTTCTACTATACTTATTTCAAACATCTTTTGGCCAGGGAAAAGTGGTTCAACCAGGCATACTTTATAGAAAAACTACAAAATTCACAAATATACTTAAGTATGTTGTTGTTGTTGTTAGGTGCCATTGAGTCATATTAGACTCATAGTGACCCTTACAGGGTTTTCAGTGGCTGATTGTTTCAGGATTGCCATGGGAGTGGATTACCATGTCTCTCTCCCATGTTTATGGTGCTGGGACTTGAACTCGGGACCTCAGAGACTGCAGAGTGGCACTCTACCATCTGAACTAAATCCCAGCCCATACCTAAGTATAGTAAAGTATAAAAGTAACCCTTTCTTTATTTAAGAAAAATTTTTTTAGATTTTTTTGGATTAAAAATGTGAAACTTCCAATAAATTTTTACTTTTAAAGTTGTAAAGATAATTTAGTAACATCCCATAATGACTAAATAAGTGATAACAAGCAGTAATCCTAGCACTCGGGAGGCTGAGGCAGGGGGATTGACAGATTAAGCCTGGGTTACATAGTTTCAGGCTAGCCTGGACTGCACAGTGAAACCCCACTAAAATAATGATAATAATAATAACAACTAATACTTTTTAGTAATGGATATTTTGGTCTACCTTGCACCTTTTAAACCTTTGCATATTGTTATGCCTCCTTCCCGGTTGGAGGGTAGTTCATTGTCAGATCTTTCATCCTCTGCCTCTTGGTTTGACCTTAATACAGTGGCAAGCACTTGAAGAAAGCTAGAGAATATGTTACATAGTCACGTGTTAGTGAGAATAAAAAGCTAACTTCCTGCTGTTTATTTTTATATTGCCTGGCATTCAAAACTTTATAGAGTTTAGCCGTGCGCGGTGGCGCATGCCTGTAATCCCAGCAGCTTGGGAGGTGGAGGCAGGAGGATCACAAGTTCAAGACCAGTGGCAATCTGCGTAATTTAGCAGGACCCTATCTCAAAAAGTAAAAAAAATGGGCTGGGGGTGCAGCTTAGTGGTCCAGCACTTGCAAAGCATGCAAGTGTGACGCCCTGGGTTCAACCCCCAGTACCACCAAAAAAAAAAAAAAACCTTCATAGAACTTAATTAGTGGAAGAACTGAGAAACCTAGTATTTGCCTTTCACCAAAATTCCTTACTACTTACCCTAAATGGGTTCTTATCTCTCTAGCTTTTGTTATTTGGCATTTGGCTCTAAGGTGGTCTAACTCTTACCTCTTATCCTTCCCACATCAACTCTGATGATGATTCGCTATTCATACCATTTTGTAAGTCCTCCTCTCTCCCCTGCCCTGTTGAGTATTTAACTACATAAATTACATTACAGGATTTCTCTTTTGTGCAAAAAGTACTATTCACAATCTTATTACAAATTCCTAGTTCATGAGTAAGAGGTGCTAAGTAATGTTTTCATAGCCATGATATTTTTCTAGCACTAATCTCTCAATCCGTTTTACCTGTCATGAAACCCTAAGGAAAACCATTACATCAGCCATGCCACTGTAAAACCTGCCTTAACTCATGGGTTGAGAGCATGAAATTAAGCAATGGATAGAAAACTGTTTTGTAAATTATGAAGTATTCCACAGATACTTGTTAGCATTATTAACATCTTATCCAGGTAGAGCTTTGAAATGATGCAGATTCTTCCTGTTGCAAGAAACAGTGTTTCCCGACAAGGAAGGATGCAGATATTATTTTCATGACCATGAATTGCTGTGATTCTTTTTGATTGTTTAATACTTGGGTTATCACTTCAGTGGCATGACATGATTTATCAGAAAGGGCTCAGTTTAAGACAAAGAAACTAGTATGGGTATTTAAGCAGAAAAGTAGTATAGAAATTAAAGGCTTACAGTTTTAGAAAAAGCAGGAGGTACTGCTCTAAACAGTAGGAACAGTAGGATATTAGGATATCGAGTTTAAAAGCACACTGTTGTAGCTGTGGCTGTGAGATTAGGAAGCCACTGCCACAGTTTCCTGGACCCCAGAATATGAAGTCTGGCCCCCACTGCAATAGCCCTGAAGCAGGATTTGGAGACTGAATCTCCATAACTTTGCTTGCCAGCAAAGACCAGCCAACATAGGAAGACGGCTGTGCCTCATTTCTTCTCTTTAAATTTCATGGAAGCGCTTAATTTGTAACCAGAATCATGCTTGTTAACATGTGCACGTTTTAGCTCTGCAGCCTCTGTGACACTGAAGGCACCTTATACAGCACTGTGAGAGTGGATACTGAATGTCATGTTCCATCTTGGAGTCATCAAGGCTAGAAAGTGGTTGTTTGAAGTTTGGCAACTGATTTACTACTCATTTTTCATAAATTAAAAGTAGATAACCTTATATATGTACGATTATTAAGTCAATTAAAAAATAAAAACCAAAAAGTAAAATAAAAGTTATCCCTCTGAAGTTGCAATCTCCCCATCACTTCCCTACGTACTAATATATGTTCTTTTGTATTTTTATTAGCATACACTAATTATACAAAAAGATGAGTTTCATTATGACATGTCTGTCAGTTTGCTGTACTGTCAGGGCTTGCTTGTTGCTGTGATGCTGAAAGCTATGCTACTGGTATTACAGATACCAGCAGGGTCACCCTTGGTGGACAAGTTTCAGCTGAGCTTCCAGACTAAGACAGACCAGGGAGTAGCACCTGGCAGCCCACTCCCAAAACAATCATCCATTGCAAACTTTGTGAATAGCAGAGAAATGCTGTCTGATACAGTGCTGGAAAATTAGCCCCTCAGGGTGGAAGGCACTCAAAGAACCCTGGGGAAAAGTTGCCTCCTCAAAGTAGAGTCTACCTCAATGACAAGAATGGAGTAAAGCCCAGGGATTTCCATTTGCTGAGATGGCATGATTCAAAATGTGGAGGAGGAGCTATGAACATCCATTAATAATTGGAACATGGAATATATATAGTATGAATGTAGGAGAATTAGAAATGGTCAAAAGGGAAATAGAACAGATAATCATTGATATTGTAGGCACCAGTCAGCTAAAATGGACTGGCATGGGCCATTTTGAATCAGACAATCATATGGTCTATTTTGCTGGGAATGACAAAGAGAAATGGGGTTACATTCATCATCAAAAAAGACATCTCAAGATCTATCCTGAAGTACGATGCTGTTAGTGGTAGAATAATATCCATACCCCTACAAGGAAGGCCAGTTCATATGACTGTTATTCAAATATACACACCCACAACTAAGGCCCCAGGTGAGTACAGGGAATATTTTTACCAGCTCCTGCAATCTTAAGTAGATCAAACATGCAATCAGTATGTATTGATAATGGTGATTGGAATGCAAAAGTTGGAAACAAAGGTCAGTAGTTGGAAAATATGGCCATAGTGACAGAATCGATGCTGGAGATTGCATGATAGAATTTTGTCAGACCAGTGACCTTGTTGTTGAAAATACATTTTATCACCAACACAAATGGTAACTACACATATGGAAATCACCAGATGGAACATACAGGAACCACACTGACTATATTTGTAAAAAGAGATGATGGAAAAGCTCAATATCAAATGTCAGAACAAGATCAGGTGCTGATTGTGGATCAGACCATCAACTGCTCTTATGCAGGTTCATACTGAAACTGCAGAAAACCAGAACAAGTGTACAAGAGCCAAAGTATGACTTCGAGTATGTCCCACTTGAGCTCAGAGACCACCTCAAGAATGGGTTTGATGCATTAGACACTAATGATCGAAGACCAGACAAGTTGTGGCATGACATCAAAGACATCATTCATGAGGAAAGCAAAAGATTATTTAAAAGATAGGAAAAAAAGACCAAATTACATGTCAAAAGAGACTCTGAAACTTGCCCTTGAACATCAATAACTAAAGTAAAAGGAAGACATGATGAAGTTATGGAAGTAAACAAGATTTCAAAAGGGCAGCTCAAGAAGACAAAATCAAATATTATAGTGACATTTGCAAAGAGCTGGAGATAGATAACCAAAAGTGACGAACATGCTCTGTTTTTCTCAAGCTTAAGGAATTTCAGGAAAAAATGAAGCCCCAAGTGGCAATAGTGAAGGTACTTTGATCATATCTATCCCCCTACTATCCTCTCTTGAATTTGCTTCTCCTTCCTGCCGGTTGCCTTCCGCTTCCCAAATAGTCTTCCTTTTCTGACACACAGTTTTGAGTGGAAGAGGTAAGAGGGCATGAAATGATATCTGATATGCCAGGAATTCCTATAACTCAACAATTTGTCAGAACCAGCACATGCTAGAGGGAGCACACTGCCTGGGCGTGCTATGTCCACTAAAGGCTTATATACCTGTTACCGATGTGCCAGTCAGTATTCTGTCTCAAAGACCAACAGGGAGGAATTTAGATTCCACTGGTTGAATTTTCTGTGTTCCTTACATTAGATTGAGAAAGACTCCAGAAAAGAAAATGCTATTCAGTTAATAATATTACTGGTAGTTTTAAAGTTCTGGTTGCTGTTAAATCCTTATGTACATTTTTATAAGCTGTAGTTTCTCACTCTGATTGTCAGCCGTTTTATAAGTTTTGCTTATGTATTTTGTGTATGTATTTATATATATGAAGTAGTTTCAAATTTACATAAAAGCAGAAGTAGTACACACAGAACTCCTTATACCTATCAATACCCTTCACTCAGATCCACCAATTATTGACATTTCTAAATCATCCAGGAATAACTTGCATTATTTCTCATTGAGTGCCAGTACTTCAGTGTGTTTCCTAAATACAAGGGTATACTTGTAGGTGGTTTGGTTTGGTTTTTAAGATGAAGTTTTGCTTTGTTGCCCAAACTATTCTCAAACTCCTGGGCTGAGCTGATCCCCTGCCTCAGCCTCCTAAGCAGCTGGGACTACAGGCATGTACCACCATGCCTAGCTTCACTCCTGCATTTTTACACCATAACTTGCCTGATTAAATGTTTTAAAATATGGATTTTTCTGACTTTTTTTTTTTTTTTTTTGGTGGTACTGAGGGTTGGACCCAGGGCCTTGCACTTGCATGCTCTGCAAGTGCTGGACCACTGAGCTGCACCCCCAGCCCATTTTTTACTTTTTGAGACAGGGTCTCGCTACATTACGCAAACTGCCTCTGGTCTCGAACTTGTGATCCTCCTGCCTCTGCCTCCCCAGCCGCTGGGATTACAGGCGTGTTACAGGCATGTGCCACCGCGCCCAGCTGACTTTTTTTTTTTAACTTTTAAAAACACATAGGAATGTAATAAAATAGATGCTACTGAAAACTTGATATGTTAATTTAGTTTCCTTTTTCTTTCTTTTTTTTTTTTTTTTTTTTTTGGCAGTACTTGGGGTTTGGACCCAGGACCTTGCACATGTTTTGCAAGCACTTGACCACTGAGCTGCACCCCTAGTCCATTTTTTACTTTTTATCTTGAGATGAGATTTCACTAAGTTATGCAGACTGCCTCTGGCCTCAAAGCTAGCATCTTCCTGTGTCTGCCTCCTGAGTTGCTGGGGCTACATGTATGAGCTACCATGCCTGTCAGTTTCCATTTTTTTAAATCGTCAATTATCTGATAAATGTCTGCTGCCATTACAAGCAGTTTTAGGCACTGGGGAAACATAAACAGGACAACGCTTATGTTTTTGTTAGCTTGTACCCTAAAGTGGAAGTCAAACAAGAATATCAGATGGCAGTAAGTTTACACTGTGAATGAAAAGAAAATAATGTAATAGTAGAAGGCCAAGTGGCTACTGTATGTGGACAGGAGAGACTTCTTTGGGGAGATATTTAAGCTCAGACCTGAGTGACCAGAAGGAGGTAGCCATGGAAAGATCCTGTTAACTTAACATGGTAATTTGAGATGGTTTAAATGCTCAAAGGTACTTTTCAGTGGCTTTTAACAATATTAAGGATCTGTAAGCCAAGTGTTCATTTGAATAATTACAAATGAATCTCATTTTACAATAAGTTATTTTGGGGTGAACATAACTACCTTTTCATTTGTCTGATACATTTTATATCTAAGATTCCTAGGATCAGCACTTCCATACTTTACTTTTTACATTTATAATTATCAGACCAATTATTGTTGCCTTTTGTAATATTTATACCACTGACTATTTTGACTTGTGGTACAATTTATATTCCATGTGAATAGATTTTTCTCATGGTGTGTTTATTCTTAGGTTTTTCATTTTTTTAAACATGTACTTATGTTTGAATGTTTCAGGCAGCAACAACAACAGCAACAGCAGCAGGGAGATGCACCGAGACAGGTTTCATATCCTTGTGAAAGGCCGAACACAAGTTCAGGAGGACTCAAGACTGATCTAGGTACAGTGCTCTGACCACTCATCTCATTTATTACTTGTATGCTTTATTTGCATCACAGTTTTTTCCTTCCCTCTTTAATCATAGTAAAACTTGGAAATGAATTTTTTGTGTGTGTCGTACTGAGGGGTTGAATCCAGGACTTCACACATGCTAGGCAAGTGCTCCACCACTGAGCTTCACTTCCAACCCCTACTTCTATTTTTATTTTGAGACTGAGTCTTGCTAAGTTGTGCATGTTCCCTCTGGTCTCAAACTCGTGACCCTCCTGCCTCAGCCTCCTGAGTCCCTGGGATTACAGGCAGGTGCCACCATGCATGCTGAAATGAATTTGTCATGTACTAAACTTCTCTGGACTAAGGAGCAGGGAAACTAGAGCACCCAGTGTGTATTTTGTTTTAAAAATTATAAACATAGTACTTGCAACTTCACAGTAATTAGTACATTCTCCAAAAATTCTTCAGAGATAATGAATATTAGCAGGTAGAAAATAAACATATTTGCAGGCGGTGGCGCACACCTGTGATTCCAGCGGCTCAGGAGCCGGAGGCAAGAGGATTTCAAGTTCGAGACCAGAGGCAGCCTGTGTAACTTAGCAAGACCCTGTCTCAAAAAGTAAAAAATGGACTGGGGGTGCAGCTCAGTGGTCCGGCACTTGCAGAGCATGCAAGTGCGGAAGCCCTGGATTTAACCCCCAGTACTGCAAAGAAAAAAGAAAGAAAGAAAGAAAGAAAAAAAGAAAAAGAAAAAGAAAATAAACACATTTTACCACTTAGAAAACTAAAGAGTCTTGAGTGTAATCCAGATAACAACTGGAAGTATAGAGTTATTCACCATGCCTTGGTTTAATAGGTCTTAAACTTTGGCCAAGTATTGGTAGTAGAAATTTAGTGGAAAAGAAACTGTATCTGATAAAGGACTTGTAATAAAAATCTGTAAAGAACTCTAAAAACTACAGTAAGAAAACAATTCAGTAAATGGGTGAAGGATTTGAAAAGACATTTTACTAAAGAAGATATAGGGATGACAAACACATGAAAAGATACTCAGAATTAGTAGTCATTAGGGAAATGCACATTAAAGCCACAGTGAGTTATCACTAAACACCTATAAGAATGGCTTAAAGAAAAAATAAAATAGTACCAAGTACTGGCAAGAATTTAATCCAAACAACTGGGATTCTAGTATACTGTTAGTGGGAATGTAAAGTGCTACAACTTTGGAAAACAATTTGGTATTTTTTTAATAAACTTAATTGTACCCTTAACCATGTGACCCAAAAGTTCCATGCCAAAGTAACCATGACAAAAAGAAAACATAAGTTTAACAAGAACTTAGGTGTGATTGCTTATAGCAACTTAATTCATAATTGTCCCAAACTAGAAACTGCCTACATGTTGACCTTCATTTGGTACATTTAAACAATTGAGTACTAAAAGGAGTGAACCAGTATTTTTTCCTACTCTTACTGCTAAATGCAGTGAAAAATCCTGGACATTTGTATAAAACAAACATAGTAAGAATCTCAAACACAGGGGGAAGACAGGTTGGCAAAGGGGAGTCACATGGTAATGAATGACCTAGACTGTTTTTTTTGTCTCAAATATCCTGGTCTTGGTACTAGAGAAGCCACAGGCACAAACGATGAGAAACACCCCCAAGAAAAACCTGCTCTTTCTAGACAAAAAGTTCTGCCTAGCAAAATAGATATTTGGAGAGAAGGACCCAGCAACGCACTCCCCAAAATTGATCCGCCATTGAAAACCCTATGAACAGCAGAGAAGCACTGACAATAGTGTTTCACCTGTTGTATGTAGGGTTGTTATAAGTCGGATACTGACTCCATGGCACCCAACAACAACAACAAGCAAAACAGAGATTTTAAGATAATGAACACTCTAGTCCAGTCATATACCACAGAATAAGCTATCCCCACTCCCACCGCACTCCCACTGGGAGGCTAAATTTATACCCCAACCTGGCAATAAGAAGGTACACCTCTCCCCTTCCCTGGCTAGAGTGGTGTCAGAGAGAGCTGCACGGGAAGCTCCGGGAGGTAAGGTGTTTCCCTTTTCCATGGGCACAGGGAGTCTGAACCTGGTGATAAGTAGGCCTCCCTCTGGCTCCCCATGTGGGTGATGTCAGAGAAAATGCCTAATGGCGAACCAAGATTGTCGCTGATAGCCAGCAGTAATGAGGCTACCCTACATTGTCATTGGAGGCCTCATGGAGAGCAGGAATGAGGTGCTCCTCCCCATCCTAGTCAGGGACACAGCAGTAGAGGACTAGTGGGGAGCAGAACTACCAAGGCTTTGGCAATAATGGTCAGCACTTCCACCTTTACCCTTGAGTCAGAGCCTCTGATGGACCCTAGATTTCCACTCCCATCTGGCAGTAGTAGGGCAGCACTCCCCTTTCCTCACTAGTTTCATGTCAGAGGAAGCTCACTAAGACAGAAGACTTAAGTCAAATTCACAGCCTTATAATACCCCAGATGCCCAGAATTCAATTGGAAATCATTCTTACCACACCAGAAACCAGGAAAATGTCAACTTAAAAAAAATGAGAAAAGTCAATCAGTAGATACCAACACCTGGACAGCACTGTGGTGAAAGAATTTTTAAAGCAGCCATCATAAAAACTCTTGTAAGCAATTTCAGTAAACACGCTTGACACAAATGAAAAAAGCCTTAGCATAGACATAAAGAAAGAACCACATGGAAATTTTAGAGCTGAAAAATAACTGAAAGTTAAAAGCTCAGTGAATGTACTGAGCAGCAGAATGGGAAGGACAGACATAAAAGTCAGTGGACTTGAAGATAGAACTTTAAAACTTACCTATTCTAAGCAACATAGAGAAAATAGACTGGACTTGAAAGACCTGTGGCATCATAACAAAATAATCTAGCTCATGGGAGTCTCCAAAGATGAGAAGGAGGGTAGTGCTGAAGAAGTCTTTGAAGAACTAATAGTTGGTATTTTGACAAAAGACAGAAAACTGCAGATTAAGAAGCTGAATGAACTTCAAATAAGATAAACCTAAAGAAATCCACGGGGTGGGATTTAGCTCAGTTGGTAGAGCGCTGCGCTGCAGTCTCTGACGTCCCGAGTTCAATTCCCAGCACCGCAAAAATGGGAGAAGGACCTGGCAATCCACTCCCAAGGCAATTCTGAAACAGTCAGCCATTGAAAACCCTATGAGGGTCGCTATGAGTCGGATACCAACCTGACAGCACCTAACAACAACAAAGAAATCCACACCAAAACTCATCATAGTCAGTCTTCTGAAAACTGAAGACAAAAAACAAAATGTTGACATCAGCAACAAGTAACCTTCCTTACAGCAATTTGAAATGACTATTTTTAATGAAAAATCCCTGAGGCCAAAGGGAAGTAGACAACATTTTTCA
Organism: Pedetes capensis; assembly: GCA_007922755.1. Lineage (NCBI taxonomy): Eukaryota > Metazoa > Chordata > Mammalia > Rodentia > Pedetidae > Pedetes > Pedetes capensis. Next base: position 33,024 of record VMDO01004640.1, on the reverse strand, counting down.
AGTGCTGAAAGAAAACTCTAACCCGAGAATGATATATACAATGCAATATCCTTGAGGATTAAAGGGAAAATTTAGAGAATTTGTCTCCAGCAGACCTATCCTGGAAGAATCAGTAAAGGAAGTTCTCTAAACGGAAAACTGATGAAGTAATGTTGGAGTATCAGGAAGAAAGAAAAAACAATAGAAACACAATAGGGGAACACAATAGACTTTCCCCTCCCTTTGAATTTTCTAAACTATCTTTTATGGTTAAAATAAAAATTATGGACTTGGTTTTCACTGTATGTATAGAAAATGTCGAAGGCAATCATGTTATAAATAGGGAAAGGTCAAGGGACATAAAGGGTGATTAGCTTTTTACATTTCACTTTAGCTGGTATAGCTGCTTTGGAAAATAATTTGGCTCTTTCTTTAAAAACTGAATATACACTGACCATAAAGCCTACTATTTATACTCATGGGCATTTATCCTACAGAAATGAAAATGTCCACACAAAATCCTGTACATGAATGTTCATAGTAATTTTATTTATCATAATCAAAATCTAGAAATCATCACAATATCATGCAATAGATGAATGATTACAAACTGTAGTACATCCATACTATAGAGTACTACTCTCAGGGGTAAGAAAAAGCCAACTGTTGGATGGATCATAAGAGCGTTAATACTAAGTGCAAAGAAGTCTGAAAAGGTCTCAAATTATATGATTCCCTGTGTGCAACATTCTGAAAAGCACAAATGTGCAGAGATAGAGAACAGTTAATGGTTGCCAGCAGTTAGGGAAGATGGGTTGGAAGAAAAGTGAGTATAACTATAGAGCAATAACAGGAAGGAGATCTTTGTGGTACTCTTACCTTTCTGTGTCTTCCTTGGTGCTGGGGATCAAACTCAGGGCCTCATGCATATTAGGCATTTGCTCTCCCACTGAGCTATACACCCAGCCCTCCAGTTCTGTGTCTTGATTGTGGTTGTAGTGTTTATATGAATTCATTATGTGTGATAGAACTAGCAGGGCATGGTGGCACATGCCCATAATCCCAGCTACTTGGGAGGCTGAGGCAAGAGAATCCAAAGTTCGAGGTTAGCCTGGGCAATTTAGCAAGACTCTATCTCAAAAGAAAAAAGGGGTAGGACTGTAGCTCAGTGGTAGAGCACCTACCTAAAATGTAAGAGGCCCTAGGTTCAAACTTCAGCCCTTCAAAAAGGAAAAAGAAAGAAAGAACTGCTATGTAGAACTACATGCACTATTGTGCCATTGTCAATATCTGGATTTGGGTTTGGGTTTGAGCTTTAATTATATAACTGCTGAGTATAATTGGGCTGAAGGATACACTGGAGTTATCTTTGCAACTTCCTGTGAAGTGACAGTTAACTTCAAAATAGCCGAGTGCTGTGGCACATGCCTATAATCCCAGCGACTCAGGAGGCAGAGACAAGAGGATTGTAAGCTTGAGGGCAGAGGTAGCCTGTGTAATTTAGCAAGACCCTGTCTCAAAAAATGGGCTGGGAATGCAACTCAGTGGTAGAGTACTTGCAAAGCATGTGTGAGGCTCTGGGTTCAAACCCCCATTACTGAAAAAGTGTGAATTATTGATATATATATCTCAAATATATTACGCTAAATGAAAACAGCCATGTTCAAAAGACTGCATACTATATGATTCATTCTCTAACTTTCAGGAAAAGGCAAAACTACCTGACAGAGACCCTATCAGTTGTTGCCTGGGAGTAGGGGTTGGGTATTGACCACAAAAGGGCTGCATAATGCAATTTTGGGGGGCAATAGAACAGGTCTATATCTTTTTTTTTTTTTTTTTTGGTGGTACTGGGGGTTGAACCCAGGGCCTCGCGCCTGCATGCTCTGCAAGTGCTGAACCACTGAGCTGTGCCACCAGCCCATTTTTTTTACTTTTTGAGATAGGGTCTTGCTAAATTACGCAGACTGCCTCTGGTCTCGAACTTGCGATCCTCCTGCCTCTGCCTCCCCAGCCTCTGGGATTACAGGCGTGCGCCACTGAGCCCGGCTCGAACAGGTCTATATCTTGATGATGGTGTTGTCTGTATATCTCTAAGCATCTATCAAAGATTCTAAAACTGTAAAAGGGTGAATTTTACTTTATGTGAATTAAAAAATCAAAAAGATCCAGGCACTGTGGTACATGTCTATAATCCCAGGACTCAGGAGGCTGAGGCAGGAGTTTGAGGCTAGAGGCAGCCTGTGAAATTTAGCAAGACCCTCTCTCAAAAAAATGATATTTATATGGGGCTGAAGGTGCAACTCAGTAGTAGAGCCCTTGCTTAGCATGTATAAGGACGTGGGTTCAACCCCCAGTACTGAAAAAAGCAAAAAGTCAAAACAAGGAAACTGATATTCAGTTGTTGTTGTTGGTAGGTGCCATCGAGTCGAGTCTGACTCATAGCAACCCTATGTACAGCAGATCAAAACACTTCCCGATTCTGTGCCAGGCATACAATCTTATTTATGTTTAAGCCCATTGTTGCAGACACTGTGTCAATCCATCTGGTGGAGGGTTTTCCTTGTTTTTCACTGACCTGCCATGCTCCCAAAAATGACATCTTTCTCCAGGGATTGGCCCTTCCTGACTACATGTCCAAAATATGTAAGACGCAGTCTAGCCCAATGAGCACTCTGGTTGTACTTCTAGGATAGATCTGTTGGTTCTTTTGGCAGTCTGTGGTATATTCAATAGACATCTCCAGCACCATAATTCAAAAACATCAATTCTTTTCCTGTCTTCCTTGTTCAATGTCCAGCTTTTACAACCATATGATGCTACTGAAAATACCATGGCATGAGTCAGGCTCACCTTCGTCTTCAATGTGACGATTGTACTTTTCAATACTCCAAAGAGATCTTTTGCCACAGCTTTCCCCAGAAGAATGCGTCTTTTGATTTCTTGACTGCTGCTTCCATGGGTGTTGATTATAGAGCCAAGCCAAGCAAAACCTTGGACAACCTCAATCTTTTCTCCATTTATTGTGAAGTTGTATACTGACCCAGTTGTAAGGAGTTTTATTTTGTTGATATTCAGTAAACATGTCCTATTTGTTTATCCTTTGATGACTGAAAATTTTCCAGAACTTTATGAGAAATGTACTTGTTTTATCTCTCAACAGGTGATGCTATGAGTGAAGAAGACATGCTTCAGGCAGCTGTTACCATGTCTTTAGAAACTGTTAAAAATAATTTGAAAACAGAAGGAAAAAAATAATACCTTGTAAAAATCATTAGATCCTTTTTAACGTTGTCCTTTGTGATTACACCATAGGTCCATTTTGGTAATGTATCAAAGAGAGCAGTGTTTACTAGAGAAATTAAGACACTTAGGTGGCTTACAAAGAAAATGATGAGAGTGGGAAAATGTGTCAGTTGTAGGACTAAATAATGATCCAAATTCTAGCCAAAGAGGCGTTTAGCAATTAAAAAAATTTAAAATAGTTTTCTAAATGTTCCTTTTTGTTTTTCAAGTGTGCAATATTTAACATATGTAAAACTAGGGCATTTTTCTTGGCTCTTTTTGCAGACCAAATAATCTTGCCACAAAACTTGTTCTGTACGGTTTTGTTTTCTTTTTCTATCTTCTGTTGTAGGCAGTTTGGCTCACTTTCATATCACATAACTGCTTTTATTTTTCATTAACCAAATTAACCTTTCAGGAAAGTCTCTTTTCTGCCTTCACAATTGTAATGGTTCTAAAGGTATAAACCTTTCTTCCTCCAACTACTAGTATGTGTATTGTGCACTTGGATTTTTTCTCATGGTATTTTCTCTGATTATGGTTTGTCTGCCACCTGGTTTTTGTTATTTTTCTACTAATATTTTGAAAGAGGTAATTGTTTCTGAGTTTTGCTCTTATGCCCTCTCTAATGGGATCATTATTTCCTGACTTTGGTGCATTCCTAAGCCCTGAAATCAGTTCTGCACAAGTATTTCAGAATAAAAGAGGTGTGTGGTTTTTTTTTTTTTTAAATGTATGAGCACATACTTTCCCAAATGCTTTATAAATGTCTTTTCAGTTATGCCAGAACCTTACAGCTTTGTAACCCCTTATTTCTGAGCCTTATTATTGCCTTTCTTCTCCAATTGAAAAAAGTGGGAGAATCCTAGTATGCAAACAGATTCTTTGTTGCAAGACTTAACATATATACCCACCAGGATGGCATAATAGAGAAAATGTAGCCTTCCATTTCAGTAGCAGGTTTGTTTTATCTTTTCTTCTGTGACTAGAGCTTTGTGTTCTGTTTACAAGTGAGTCCTGGAATGTAGATGTCTGCTTCACATTTTTTAGTAAATATAGCTTGCCAGAGATGGTGATGTAGAACATGAAAATAATTTCCTAATGAAAATATACTTAAATTTATACTGAGATTTGACACTTGCATCATGTTTAAATAGCATAAGAATCAATGGATCTGTAAATAGGAAAGTCCTTAGTTTTGATAAACAGTCTTTAATTGGGATGCACAGAGTTTCTCATGGGGTCCATACAGTTATATGATTTTACTTAAAATTAATCATGTCTTCCTGAAATGAGTGTTTTAGATTCTTTTGTCTGCTTTTTATCTCTCATCACCCATCCCCTTTTGAAGCCTTTTGAATGTTGAATTGTACATAAGCTAAAATTCAAGAAAAAATTTCAATTGACAACTTATAAAAGTATACTGTGGTGTGTTGCCCTACTGGTGTGTGGCTACACACATTTTATCAGGGAAAGTTTTTTGATCTAGGATTTACTGCTAACTGAAAATAGATGAAAAATATTTTTATTTATGATTATAAAATAGCTTTTTCTTGGATAGAACAGATTTTTTAGTCATTATTTTGTGCCAACTAAAGTTTTCGGAAGTTTCCCTTATAGGAAATTATAGTTTTATTTTAAAATCTAAAGTTTTCTTTTAACAATTAAAAATGTTTCAAAAAAATTATAAAACTTAGGAACTGCCAGGGGTATTGGAGGTTAGGACTCCTCCCTCAAGATTCACAAGGCTAAATGTGTTAAGGCTGCACATTTATGTCGTTGTTCCAGTGTGCTACTCATATTTTCCATGGATATTTGGCCTTTACCTTTTCCCTTTGAAAAATCACATCAACCATTTTATATGCTTGAATAAATAAGTTACATAATGTAAAGCTGAGAAAACCAATATGCATTTCAGAGTTTTAACTTTAGAGTTTATAAAGTTTATATATTACACACTTGTTAAAGCACTTAAAGAAATGTGGCATGATGACCTTTATTTCTTAGGGAGTTTTTAAAGTGGAGCTGAGTATACACTGGATATGTTTGAATGTGTTTGATTAGTTTGTTGTGAAATTGTTATATTTGGCAGTCAGATCCAGAATTACTGTAGAACTACCATCCTGTTTGGATTAGCCTAAGTTAGCTGAATGTTTAGATTCCATTCTTAATTGACTAGCCAGTATGAAAACATGCCAATGCTTGCAGCTATAGTATCAAAATTTCAAAGTTGTACAAAGATATAGATCATACATAAGGAACTGCCATTTACTGTAAACCACCTGCAAGCAAGTTAAGAACAAGTAAATTCATAATAACTCTTCTGCTAAGAACTTTTAAAGATTTCCATTCTAGCTGGGCATGGTGGTGCATGCCTATAATCCCAGCGACTTGGGAGGCAGAGGCGGGGATCTTGAGTTCAAGCCCAGAGGCAGCCTGCAGAATTTAGCAAGACCCTGTCTCAAAAATAAAAGTTGGGCTAAGGGTACATCCCAGTGGTAGAGTACTTCAGAGTATGTGCAAGGGCCTGGGTTCAACCCCCAAGTACTGAAAAAAGAAAAATTTCCATTCTATTTTACCAATTGGGAACACGTATTAATGTTTAATATTTAAACTACTGGTATCATTTTTCTAATGTATAATTTGTACTACCATGATAAAATATGTACACTAGTAATGTTGGTGTTAAAGTTTAAAGCAAAGTTTGGAAATACCACTTTCATATTTTCAGGTGTCATGGATTTAATATGTAGTTATTTATGTTTTAAAAATTCAGAGTAGAGGCAGGTGTGGTAGCTTGCACCTATAATCCCAGCACTTGGGAGGCTGAGGCAGGAGAATCAATGCAATTTTAAGGCTAGCCTGTTAATCATAGCGAGTTCTAGGCCAGCTGGGCCACAGCAAGATCCTGTCTCAAAAAACTAAGAAAAAAAAGTTCAGAATAGTTGACCTCTGATCTGAAACTATCAATATATACTCTTTTTTTTTTTTACAGTAATTAACATACAAATATTCATGTACAATGAAATAGTTGCTGCAGGTAAACTATATTAAACACTAAGATGTTGGCCAAGTAATATACAATTCACAGAGTATCTAAGGAGGTGCTTTTTTCTCCTTAAAACTTGATTTTTCTTAATTAAGGCTTTATTCATGATGCCAAAGTTAATGAGGAAGAAAACTCAAAACTAGTTATTATAGACAAAACTACTAGTAATCTATAGTTCCATTCAGTATCAAGTTGAATAAACTAAATTCTTCCAGTCAGAGCCTAACATTTTGAACATCTATGTGCAAGGGTAACAACAAACAACATATGTTTGATACTATTTTTTAAGTCTTACCAGTGCCAACAGTTAATGAAATTCTTAAAACTGGCCCATTGGACCTGTGCAAATCAGAGGATTGATTCAGTGCATAATCAAAATATGATCAACTAAAAATCTTAAGTTGGAAAATCTTGATGTTATAAATTATTAGGATTCAATAATTAATATTGAGACCTCCTATTAAAAACTTTGTATGTGGACGTGAGGGTGTGTCTTAGTGGTAGAACACTTTCCTTAGTATGCTCAAGGTCTTGGGCTCAATCCCCAGTACCATAAGAAAAAATAAAAAGCTAAAAGCTTTTATCTGCAATTGGAGAGGCCTTAGGCCAGTATATTCAAAATGAAATGTTCGTTGTATTTTAGCCCTAAGAAATATGGAGATGTAATATATGTGACCTTAATTAAGAAAAACCAGATTGGATCAACTAATCCCTTCAGTAGTATAAATAACTTTTCATATTCAAAATAACTTTCCTTCATTCCTAATGTCTTTATAACTAGCCTGTTTTGCTAAAGAAATGAATTGGCTTTGTATGTTTTTTTCAAAGTCATACATAATAAAAAGTTTTTGTTCTAGTCTTTCATGAATGAAAAGATTGACTTACATTTTTGAATTTTGATTTTTTTTAATGAGAATTTTTTTTTTATTTTTACATTTTCCAAAACAGTCTGGCATTTTAAGAACGTTTTCTAAAGTTATGGTAATTGGCATGTTTAATAACCATGTATCAATACATGTTTTAATATGTATGTACATAATATGTATTGATACATGAAAAAGCTAAAGTCTTTTTCTTTAAACTTTTATTCATAGACCAAGCATTAATGAAATGTAAGTGGAATTCCTGATTTGTTTAGGAGGCGCTCAGTTGTCTCTTGCCTAGTTCAAAGGGGGATGTTCCGTGGAATTATTTAATGCTTTTTTTTTTAAGGGGGAAAACATACATTTGAAATGTGATTATCTAATTCCTACAACACTGCACTACTAGAAATAACTTTTTAAAAATTACTGTTCTGTATAAATAAAATGTTTGAATTCAAGTACAAAAAACATGTGAAATAAAAGGCATTGTCTTTTGGCCATGATTCAAAGGCACTGTGGCAGTGCTGTTTGCTCAGGACCCAACTCTGCAGCCCTTTGGTGTGTGCCCTTCTCTTGCAGAGTCCTTCGCCATTATCCCACACACAGGCCTTCCCCTTTGGTCCTTGAAAGCCGGGCTTCCAAAGCACTGTTGAATGCTGAAGGTTCTATTGTTGATGTGGATGTTCAAGGAGTTGTATTTTAAATATCAAAGATTATTAAATAAAGAGAATGTTTGCTTTTTTATTTCCTCTTTGGTGTTTGTTAATTGCCTTGCGACTTAAAGAGTATGAGAGAGCCAGCTGCATCTCTAGGGCCGAGAGTTCTTCCCAGATGGAGATTCAGGCCACACTCAGACCTACTGAATCACAGCCCTGCAGCAGAAAGTCTGAGAGGCTCTATGGATATGGAGTGTCCTTACCCAGCCGCAGTAATGAATGAAGCAGGTCAGGGGATCCCACTGAATGAATTATTACCTGATCCCCTAATTTTTTTGTGGGGTAGGGGCACTAGGGGTAGAATCCAGCCTTGGGCATGCTAAGCAAGTGCTCTTTGTCCTCAGTGTCTCCTAATCTAAGAGAAGAATTCCACATTTTTAATTGAAATCTGATTTTAATTGTTTTATAACTTTGAGAGGCAAACATTAATAACAATTGTTTAAGAGGGCTGTTTTTCCTCATTTTATCGAACTCTGGACAACAGAATCCAAATGTAATACAGTCATAAGCCACCTAAGAACACATTAGTCAAGGATGGCCTGCATAAACAGTCCCATAAGATTACAGCTCAGGTATCTGGTAGGCTATCTTGGGTCTATGCAAGTACACGCTGATGTTCACTAAGTGGCGAACTCTCACCTAATGATGCAGGCCTAGGCAGTATCCTGGTGATTAAACAGCACTTACTAGCCGGAATCCACCAAGACTGATCAAGGAGTATACTAGCAAATTTTATTATGAGGGATTTATATCCATTTTAGCCTTAATTAGGATTGGGCATGGATCCTGAAACATGATTTTAAAAATTGAGTTTATCACATGTATCATCTTAGCATATCTTCACAGCTTAGCACTGAACAGGACCAGTTCATTGAATTTGGTTTCCACTAAACGGATCTGATCTCAGCATTCACTGTGGGCCTCATAAAATGCAATTGGTTTGAAGGCCCATTTGGCATGTTAGCTAAAACTTTTATAAAAGGTATTCTTAGGTTATCCTTTTCCTGCAGATTTGCATATTTTATGACCTTTAAACTATGTTGTGTCTGTCTCAGCAAATGCTCAAAGTTCACTTTCTGGGTAATATGGCTCTGGCTGACCGCTTTGCTGTTGACATTTCTCTCACACTGCAGTCCAAGCAGGCCTCCTTCTGCATGTGGACTCAGGCTTTCCTACCTCAGGCGTGCATGGATTCTCCTTGCTCCCTTTCCCTTGTCCTTTCCCTGTCCTTGCCGCTAGAATTTATTGGCCATCTCCTGCCATGAGGACTCTTGCATACTGTGCTTTCTACTATTGGTTCCCAAAATTGTTTTCCCAATTTCAATTCTCTCTATGCCAAGGACCTCAGTTACCCTTTGTCTCAAAGGCAGCATGAGAGGAACAACTGTTACATCATTCCTTCACTATTCAGCAAACACTTTGGGTGCTTACCATGTGCCAGGCATGGTGCTAGGTTCTTAGAAACAGCCATGAGGAAGAATATTCATATCCACACAATGCTTTGGGTTAGGGAAGTGGGTTTCGTCTCAGAACAACAAAGTTAAACTAGCAAGCAGTTAACTAAAGATGAAACCAAGGTACAAGCACAATCTTGTCATGTAAAGTTTTATAAATAAAGATAAGTTGGGTTTGTATTTATAGTTGTTTACCCCTGCAATCTAGCTCCCCTTTCCAGAATATACTCTCCTTTCTAGAAAATTCCCAAGCCTTTTGTTTGGTTGTGTTTTCGCCCTAGAGATTAAATCCAGTACCTCCCACATGCTTCCCACATGCTAAGTATGCAGTCTACCACTTAGCCTCAACCCCAAACCAAGCCTTAAAAAAAAAAAAAAAAAAAACGCGCCAGGCACAGTGGCGCACGTCTATAATCCCAGCAGCTCAAGAGGCAGAGGCAGGAGGATCACAAGTTCGAGACCAGAGGCAGTCTGCGTAACTTAGCGAGACCCTGTCTCAAAAAGTAAAAAAGTGGGCTGAGGGTCCAAAGTGAGCTCAGTGGTCCAGCACTTGCAGATCATGCAAGCGCAAGGCCCTTGGCTCAACCCACAGTACCACAAACAAACAAACCAGAAACACAAAACAAAATAATTTTCAAATGCACATTACCAACTTTTTCTACCAAAGAGCAATATATGCTCATGTCCATCTTACGCAGCCCAAAAAACTGGATGGATTTCTTTTTTCAGTACTGGGAAGCCGAACCCAGTGCTTGCAACTATACCCCTGGGCTGCACCTCCAGCCCATTTTTGAATATTTTTTATCTTGAGACAGTGTCTCACTAAGTTACACAGGCTGCCTCTGGCCTCAACCCTGTGATCCTCCCGTCTCTGCCTCCCAACTTGCTGGGATTACAGGTATGCACCACCACATGTGACTGGCTGGCTTTTTAATGCTGAAAATTTTGTGTAACCTAATTTACCCACTCTCAAAGAAAGTCAGCCATTGAAAACCCTATGAATAGCAGAGAAGCACTAATAATAGTGTTTTGCCTGTTGTACATAGGGTCACTATGAGTCGGAAACTTACTGGAGGGTGCCTAACAATTCAAATCAGAATTTCAGGCAAGTATCCCAGCTTCTACTTGTACATTTTTGTTTTCCTTCCTCTTAAATCTTCGCAATTTTTTTCATCACTATCAGACAGCTATAGTTAGTTTTTTAAAACCTTAGGGTCATGTTTTGGTTGTCAACCCACATCATTAACTGTTGTGATTAATATCTGGATATCTCCCAGTCATACCCCTCTTCTCCTTCTCAGCCTCTTGTACCCTATGTGTGTGTGTGTGTTAGGTGCTATCGAGTCAGTATCCGACTCATAGCGACCCTCATAGGGTTTTCAATGGCTGTTTCGGAATTGCCTTGGGAGTGGATTGCCAGGTCCTTCTCCCATTTTTGCGGTACTGGGAATTGAATTTGGGATGTCAGAGACTGCAGCGCACGCTCTACTGACTGAGCTAAATCCCAGCCCCTTGTAGCCTAGGACGTCATCATATCACGTACAAGCATGTGCAATAACATCTTGGCAGGTCACATGGCCTTTGGCCTCCCGGTTCTTGAATCCAGTCTTCCCAAAGCTATTTCATCCTGTCACTCTTGTCTCGAAATGAACCTCTATTACTGTCAACATGTTATCATAAGGAATAATAAATGCATCAATATGAGAAAGGATACCTTATTATTGTTGTTGCTGTTATTATATTATTTTTGCAGTACTGGGGTTGAACCCAGGGCCTCACACTTGCATGCTTTACAAATGCTGTACCACTGAGCTGCATCCCCAACAACCCTTTTTTTTTTTTTTTTTTTTTTTTACCTTTTTGAGACAGGGTCTCACTAAATTAACACAGACTGCCTCTGGTCTCAAACTTGTGATCCTCCTGCCTCCACCTCCCCAGCCACTGGGATTACAGGCATGTGTCACCATGCCAGGTTCGATGCCATATTATTTGCTGCTATGATTTCATGCCTAAACAACCGAAGGAAATTAACTGGAAGTAAGGGAGGTCAACAAGACTGCCATATGTAATAAATACACCAAAACCAATAGTCTTTCTTTTTTCGTTCTTTTTATTGTGATAAAACATATATAACAAAATTTACCATCTTAATTATTTTTAAGTGTACAGTTCAATGGTAATAAACACACAGTATGTACAACTATCACCACCAGAACTTTCTGATCTTATCAAACTTAAACTCTACATCCATTACATTATAACTAGGGAGTGCAACCCCTAGGTACTCATAATTCCCCATCTCTCTCCTATCTTCTAGCCTCCGGCAACCACTATTTCACTTTCTGTTTTTAGGACTTTTCTCTAGTCTAAGTACCTCATATGCTTACAGCCATGGCACCCTGGCATCTGGCATAAGGTCGCTGATCTCGTCAGATCTGGGAAGCTAAGCAGAGTCCAGCCTGGTTAGTCCTTGGATGGGAGACCACGAGGGAACACCAGGTACTGTAGACTTGGGAGAAGGACCCAGCAACCCACTCCCAAAAAACAGCCATTGAAAACCCTATGAATAGCAGAGAAGCACTGATATAGTGCTGGGCATGGCAGTGTCGGGGAGTGTTTCATCTGTTGTTGCTGTGTGTCGGACCCAATTCGGCAGTACCTAACAACAACAAATACCTCCTACAAGTGGAAGCATACAGTATTTGTCTTGTGTGACTAGCTTATTTCACTTAGCATAACATCCTTAACATTCATCCATTTTATACAATATGTTGAATTTCCTTCCTAAGGTTGAATGCTAGCCCATGGTATGCATATATTTTGCTTACCCATTCACGCGTTGAAGAAAACCAATAGCTTTTTTATGTATCAGCAATAACATGTTAGAAAATAAAGATGGAAAAATACCAAGCCAAATAACACCTAATTCTTGGAGCACCAGAGAGGTACTAGGTTCCAAGCTGCATGGAGTGGAGTGGCACTTGTCTTGGCCCCAAGCCACATCTCATCACATTTTTCTCAGCCTCTTAGCCCAGGAAGCTCTGCTTGTGCCCAGAGTCCTGCTGTGTTTCTTAGAAAACAGTTGTCAGGTTCTGGCATTCACTCCTCTAACGTGGCTCATACAGTACCACAGGCCAGAGAGGAGGGAGGATCCTATGGCATCACCAGTGCTTCCATGACCTCCCCAAATGATTCATTTTTTCCAAAAGTTGTGTTTCTCTTCTACCCAGGGGCAGCTGTCTCCAACCTGAAACCTCTCTTACCTTCTGAGGTCCAAAGCAGATCTAGCTTCTTTGAACTATCACCATAAACACCTTCCAGGGCCTTCCAGTTAAACAAAGAACAACAAGAGCAACAACATATATGTTGTTGTTGTTGTTAGGTGCCGTCCAGTCGGTATCTGACTCATAGCGACCCTCATGGGGTTTTCAATGGCTGACTGTTTCAGGATTGCTGACTCCACTTATATGAGGTTCCTGGAGTAGTCAAATTCACAGAGACCCCAAGCACAATGGTCGTTGCCAGGGCCTAGGTAGAGGCAGGAATTAGAAGCTATCATTTAACAGGTCTGGAGTTTCTGCCTGAGAAGACAAATTCAGGTTCTGGAGATGGATGCTGGTGATGGTTAACAAGAACGTGAATGCACTTAATGTCACTGAGCTATGCACTTAAAATGGTTAAAATGGCCAATTTTATGTATATTTTACCATAATAAAAAAAAATAAAGGATTGATCATTATATTTCATTCATTTCAAAATCCCACCCACACAAAAGAAAAATATACTCAAAAGTACAGCAAGACCTGGAGAGAAGATACATTCGTTGGATTAGCTCTCGCTGCATGATAATAGAAAAACCTAATGTAAGTGACTTTACAAGCTGGTTTTTGTTGATTTGTTGTTGTTGTTGTTATTTTCTCTCTCCTCTTTAAGAAATGGAGAGACTGCCAGTCTAGGGATGATATGACATCACAGTATCCATCATCTCCTCTTTCTGTATTATTGCTTTATGTACTTGACTCCAAGGCTAGGGTGAACCTAGGTCTAAAATGGGTCTAAGATGGTTACCTCAGTACCCAGGATGATATCTGCATCCAGAAATCAGAAAGTGGGGCAGAAAAAGGCCATGTGCCCTCTCTTTAGGGTCACCTTCTTAAAAAGCCCATGTGCCCTCCTAGCTACAAAGTGGTTTGTATTCTGGGTGGCTATGCATCTCAGCTTTGGTCCTCCAGAAGCTGATGCAGAGCTGAAAATTCCTGTGAAAATGACTTTTTAAAAGGTGTTGGGAAGAAATAGAAAAAGGGTATAAGAGAAAGTGGAATAAGGACCGGCAATCTCTACATTTTCTTGAAGATAAGATGGAATAGGGGCCTGTGTTGCAGGAATGGACCCAAGGGTTATTTCAAACTTTAACTTTTGGACCCTATTCTAAAACACACTCAAAATTTGAATGGCACCTTAATTTTAACCCCAACTACTTCTACCCTTAACCCTAAAAATGACCTTACCAAAGATTTAAAACAAACGATAGCCATAGAGCCTGCAGCTGTACCCCCGTGGCGTTCAATCCCATCAGATCTAGGAAGCTAAGCAGGGTCGGACCTGGTTAGTACCTGGATGTGAGAGTGCCTGGGAACACCAGGTGCTGTGGGCTTGGGAGAAGGATCGGGCAACCCGATCCCAAAAATCAGTCTGCCGTTGAAAACCCTATGAACAGCAGAGAAGCACTGACAATAGTGTTTCACCTGTTGTACATAAGATCGCTATGAGTCAGACACCAACTCGACAGCACCTAACAACAAAGCAGCAATAGAAATAGGTTACAAAGATAAAATGCTTGGACTAAATGGATCAAATGTTCTGTCTGCATATTAAATAAGAGTGGCTGTTTTGTTTGCACGACAGGGAGACTGGAAGCCCCGATTGTGTCTTTCTTGCTTGGTTGGATCTCAGACATCAAGGACATGAACTATACAATAGCTCTCTTCCAGAATTCCAATGCTTGGGACTATGACTCTTGCAGAACATTGTCACTGTTTCCCATAAACAAAGGCCCTGCAGGTCAGCTCCCAAGGATCATTAGGCCACTGGCCTTGGATGTCAACTTTACTTTGTGTCTCACAAAAATTTGATGTCTATGGGAACTCTGACAGGATGTAAAAAGTGTCTAGCATGTGAAAAGCTCCAAAATCAGTCTGCCCTGACCATCTCGAGACCTAATGTGTGGTGGTATCGTGGGTAACAGCTATTTGACACTCTTCCAGAAAACTGGAGTGGCCCTTGTGCTTTAATGCAATTGGCTATCCCTTTCACCCTGGCATCTCATCAACTCCCCCTCCTAAAACAAAGTCATCAAACCAAAAGAGAATTAGAAACTCCTAAGGCCTGCAGCCATACCACTGTGGCATCCAATCCTGTCAGATCTCAGAAGCTAAGCAGGGTCAGGCCTGGTTAGTACTTGGATGGGAGACCACCTGGGAACACCAGGTGCTGTAGGCTTGGGAGGACTCAGCAACCCACTCCCAAAAACCAATCAACCATTGAAAATCCTATGAATAGCAGAGAAGCACAACAACAGTGTTTTGTCTGTTGTACAGTAGGGTCACTATGAGTCGGATACCAACTCCACAGCACCTAACAACAACAACAACAACAACAACAACGGCTCATTTGATTCCTATATCTGTACTGACAGCATTGGAGTTCCTTGGGGAGTACCCAATGAGTTTAAGAAAAGAAATCAAATCATGGCAGGATCTGAATTAGCCCTCTTTTGATGGTCCACTATAATTAAAAATATAGATTATATAACAAAGATTTATAAACTATACCTAGGATGTCATTAAGGGTATATGTGAACAATTCACAGTGACTAGTCAAATGACATGGGAAAACAGCCCTAGATATGATGTTAGCAGATAAAGGTGGAGTACTCAATGCTGCATTTTAATTCCCAATAACACTGCCCCCGATGGTACAATTACTAAAGCTTTTCAAGGTTTAACTACCCTAGCAAATGAACTAGCTGAAAAATCTGGCATAGAAGATCCATTTTCTAATCTAATGGAACAATAGTTTGGAAGATGGAAGGGACTTATATCCTCAACTCTCACTCCTTTAATTATGATATTCAGAGTTTTAACATTAGTAGGTTATATAATACCCTTGTTAGGGGCTTAATCCAAAGACTAATTAAGACATTTTTAATCAAACAATCTCCACCCCCTTATCAGGAAAATTGCCTTCTTTTACATACTCAGGAACACAGCCATCTCCTTTTAGAAAAGACTGAAGAAACTAATAAAAACTAAATAAAAAGAGGGGGAAATTGTGAGAATATAAGTAATCTTTTCTTACAAACTATTTTTATACAAATTATTATCCTGCTTTATACCCTCTCCATATTCCATATCCTAGGGGCTCTCTGTTGTCCCTCACACCTCCTTATTGTCCCTCCACACAGCTGGATATGCCTGCACTTACAAAGTTTCTTTGTTCTAAATTCTTTGTCCTGTTGTTGTTAGGTGCCATCGACTCAAGTGTCTGACTCATAGCAACCGCACATACAAGAAGCAAAACACGACTGCCAGTGCTTCTCTGCTATTCATAGGATTTTCAATGATGGATTGATTTTTGGGAGTGGGTTGCCAGGTCCTTCTCCTAATCCTTGTCCTGTAGGAAACCTGTATTATTGCTTTATGTATGTGAACCTGTAGGAAACCTAAAACCCCTCTCTTTTCTTTCTTACTATTAGCCAATGGGGTTTAGCCAAGATTGTGAGGTCAAAATTCTAACCAGTTGGATAAGACTCAGTCTTAAGAGATTGTGTTAGAGGATAAAAGACTTGATGGACCTCCCACCTGCATGCTTGCTGGCTGACTAGACTGGCAGCTTGCATCCTCTTTGCAAAAAGAAAATTTGCCTTGCAGAGAAAACTTAGAATGTTCAATTCTACTCTGTCTTTATTACTGATATTGAGCATATACCCAACAACAGTATGATGAACTCCTGCATACTCATCACCTGACTTCAATAATAATTGATTTCTGACAATTCTTATTTTATGTACCTGTCCCTATTATTTTGAAGTATATCAAAGATATATTATTTATCAGGTTAGCATTTTAAGTCTCTTGGGCTATAGTTCATCTCACAGAAAAAGATCTGCCATAAAGGAAATTTTAAGACAGACTTTATGTTAATAAATGATATAAAGGCTTATATGTGCATTTTTTTCCTTCATTAAGTGCAGTACTTTTATGGTATAAAATGAATTCATGGAAATAGAACTCCAGAGAATTTATAACCTATAGGAAATACGAACTCAATTTCAATAGCTAAACTTGTCATTCCAATTGTCAACCCAATTAGGTCCTAAGCTCACTTCACTCACCATCCTACTCTGGGTAAAAGCCAGCTAGGGCCACCGGTATCATAAGAATGTTTACATTGTAAGTTCCTCTCTATTAAGTTGCCCTGCTGTCTTCTATTAGGTCATTTTGGAGAAAGGTGGTCTTTTTATAACTTCATGGAAGGAGGCTTCATAAATACAGCACATCGTATATATCCATGAAGACAGGTTCAGTTGTGACTTGGAAAGCCACCAGAAGAAATTTCGACTAATAGAAGGTAATCAGTAAAAAATGTTTCCCACCTGGATATTTGAATTTGCAACCCACCCTGTACAGCTTTTGGCCTCAGCTCCGACTTCAATGCCTGGCAGAGAGCAGCCCTTCAGAGTCTGGGATACTCGATAGAGGAACGTGGGATAAACGATCAGAAGCCGTTTCCTGAGCGGAATGACTCCGTCAAGTCTCCCCGCACCGCAGCCCTCGCGACTGAAGACGGCTTAGTGACGGTCCACAGGGCTCCGGGGCCACGCTGGCTTCCGCGGACACCCACCAAAGGCGGACTCTACCTCCAAGAGCTGCTGCGCAGATAGCGCGGCGTTGCCACGAGTTCTCCAGGCTCCGTTTCCCGGGTCACAGTCCGCAGGTTACGTGGAAGCCAGCCGGCTGGCGGCCGACACTCGGTCCTCCGCGATCCCAAAGTCCTTTGCGCCAAGGACACGTCCGGCGGCGTCGCAAGGCCCTTCTACGCCACAGCGGTGCCTCTCTATGATCCGCTGCCGCTTATAGAGCGGTGTCATGGCGGCCAGCGTTGAGTTGGCAGGAGTAGCCCACGGAACTGGGGCAAGTGACTAAAACTGAGGACCAAGTGCCCCATCCCGGACGGCGGGAAGTCGTGGAGATGAGCCGAGGCCCCTCGAGGGGTGACTGTCCCTAGCGCGAGCCCCTGGTAGAGTCCCAGGCCAGGCCTCCGCGTTTCTAGGCAGCACCCGCCCGTTTGGTATGGAGCCCCGCATTCTGCTGTGGAACCCGGAGCGCTTCGCTCAGTTCTAGTTCCGAAGCGGTTAGAGGACATTTGGCGGGGTCGTCCGACGGTCCTGGACTCTTTTTTTTCTTGGCTTGGATCACGTTGTTCTCTTGACCCGCAGCGATGTCGTCCTGGCTTGGGGGCCTCGGTTCCGGCTTGGGCCACTCTCTGGGTCAAGTCGGGGGCAGCCTGGCTTCCCTCACTGGCCAGATCTCAAACTTCACAAAGGATATGCTGATGGAAGGCGCGGAGGAAATGGGAGGTAATCGCTGGGGCAGGGGAGGGCAGGGAGGGCTTTTTTGGGACCCTCGGAAATTCCCTTTGGTTGCCACTTCCGACCGTCTGGAGACGCGGACTGGTCACAGAGGAGTTGCCCCACCGACCTGTTTTCCTTACACGCCTCCTTTTGCCGCCTTCTCAACAGATTTTCAGGGACAAACGACCACCTGAGTTCTGGGGAAAGGGTTCTCGATCTACTCCCTTGGAACACTCTGAATACCCCGAAGTAACGTGAACCTGCTCCTAATTTAAATAGAGTCAATTTTTGTTTGGTCTGTCCGTGTCCCTTATTTTGCCCACAGTTTGGGAGACAGATCTCATTTTGATTATCTTCCTTTATTTTGACACAGTTAGAAGAATTATGACAAATAGTCGAGTCTTTGAATTCCCATATTTTTTAATAGTTGAAGTAACTCATAATTCAAACATCTGGCGGCTCTTGCCCTGCCTTGACCATGTTATTTGTTAGTGAAGCATAGCTGTATTTCTCTATTCGGTTATTTTATACTTTTGCTCATTGTGAAGACACGTTGCAGCTGAAAATGTGTTTTGGGGTATAATTTCCCATTTATCCTATTTCTACAGAATATGGAAGATGCTCTTCTTGGGGTATCCTTAACAACCTCCAACTCTCTTTTGAAGTCATCTTCTTTTACTAATTATCGGTGGCCTAGAATTACATGGTAATCAATGGTTATGTTAATTACTATTTTGATTTCTTGACATTTCTGAAAGCAGATAGGATTTGGATCAAAAGGTTTTTTAAAAAATTTCAAAGTCTTCCTCCAGGGAGATAGTGAGCCAGTCTTTTGGATAGGGGCAGTTCCTTTGACGGTTTTCTCGTAAATTAACATTCTGTTTTAATTTGGAGGAGGACGGCTACTGAGGATTATACCCAGAGCCTCATGCATTCCAAGCAGGCAGCTCTACAATTGAGCTACATCCCAAGCCCCTAATTTTTTAAAATCATGATTTAACTGAGCCTTGTTATTCAGGTGGTTGAAATAGGGAAACTGCTTTGATAGAAAGTGCTTATATTTGGAATTTCTGTGTGGTGTCTATTTAGAAGGAAGGAAGCCTAGGGAACTACCAAATCCATTTTACTTCTTAGAATTCCCCTTTGGTAGGAGGTGCATGAGTTGGAACAGGTTTGGGGATGAGAATGAAATGCCTTCTCCATGTGTCCAAGAAAGAGTCATGGGACGTTGACAGCAGTCAGAAGCAGAAAAGGGCTAAGAACTAGATTCTCCTTATACCCCAGATAGGGGAAGGTGGTGGGCTATTCCTTTGACCTTAAACCAGAAAATATGCATCCCTAACCTGTATGTCATGTAAGTGTAAGACAGAATTCATTTTGTTTTCCCCAACAAGAGTGCATCCACTCTCAATCTTAATGATTTCACTGCTGTCCAATTTCTTGAACTAGAAATCTTTTGTCATCTTTGTTTTGTGTTTTTCTTTTAATTCTAATTGGTCACCAAACAAACTTTGTTCATCCTATGTCAGGATTATCCTTATTACTCTTTTTTCTTTAGTTCAGTTCCTCACAACCTCTCCCAGGGGCTATTTCTCTTTCATGTCCTGTCCCTATTCCAGTCCATTTTCTGTTAATATTGCCAGTTACTTTTCTAAAATCAAATTTACTTAAAAATTTCTTGACCTATTACACCATAACACTGCAAATCTCTTAGTTTTGGGAGGTCAAGTGCCTGTCCTATCTGGGTCCAATCTGTCTTTTCTAGTTGCCATGCCAATTGTCATATTGGTCTACATTCACCTACACATGTGCACCTATACCCAGAGCTTCTGCTACACAAAACTTTATCAGGTACGCTTACACAACTCAAAGCCTCTCCAAGGAAAGCCTTTCCTTCTCTACTTTCTTTTTCCCTCTCCTTTGCCTAGAAGACAGTTTTCCTGTACAACTCTGCTCACACGTCAGGGCCTTGTGAAGCCATTGTGATTCTCACACAGGTTCAGTTGATTGCCAATGATCTGTATTCTAACAGAACTTTGTGAATCACTTAGAATTTATCTTTATCTTGGGTGCCCACCATGGGGACAGTCATGTCATTATTATTCTCATATCACCAATATGTGGCATCTTCCTTGGTACACAGTAGATGCTCAATAAAGCGTTGTGGTTTTTTTTTTGTTGTTGTTGTTTGGTTTTGTGAATTATTTAAAAACAGAATGCTATTGTTAGGTGCTGTAGAGTCGTGTCTGACTCATAGCAACCTTCATAAGGTTTTCAGTGGCTGATTGTTTCGGGATTGCCTCGGGAGTGGCTAGCCATGTGCTTCTGTGGTGCTGGGAATTGAACCCGGAACCGCAGAGACTGCAGAGTGGCGCTCTGTCAACTGAGCTAAATCCTAGCCCCCAAAATAGAATAGAGTTCATTTATTCGTACAAGTATTTAGTTTGTCTACTGCGTGCAAGCACTGAACAAGGATTTGGGGGTTGGGGATATAGCTCTGTGGTAGAACACTTGCCTAGCATGTACAAGACCCTAAGTTACATCCCTGTTGTTGTTGTTGTTGTTGTTGTTAAGTGCCCTTGAGTTGGGTCCGGCTGATAGCGACCTTACCTACAACAGAATGAAAGACTCCCAGACACTGTCATAGCCTGCACTGTGTCAGTGCCTTTCTGCTATTCATAGGGTTTTCAATGGCTTATTGTTTCTGGATTGTTTCAAGAGTGGGCTGCCAGGTCCTTCTCCCATATTTGTGGTGCTGGGGGTCAAAGGGACACAGCACAGAGTATCATTCTGTCAACTGAGCTAAACCCTAGTCCCAGTTAGATCCCTAGCACTGCAAAAATAAATAAAATAAATAAAAATTAAAAATTAAAATAAATAAAAATTTTTAAAAAACAGGATTATTTTTAGCTGGGGAAGGGAAAGTGGCTGGAGGGTGTGTGTATACATAAACCTTTGAAATCCCTCTTTGAAACAATTACTGCTTTTAACAAATTACTTTCCTAAACAGATTAGGTTATACTTTGTCTTCTTCAGAGCGGCAATTAGGTAATCCTTTTAGAGTTTCCAACAAGATTTGTAGACAACACAGAAGCAATCCTATCTCGTGATTTTCAAAAAAAGAAGAGAGTGCTTGTCACTGTAATTTATAAGTATGCTGTTTATATTTTTTAAAAAATTAAATTGTGGTTCAGAGAAATTATTTTTATAATGTTAAAAGGGGGTAAGTAGTAAAAAAAAAAAAAAAACTAATGTCAAAAGACAAATGGGGGGAGAAAGAATCTAACTCTGTAGATGATAATTTCCTGACAAGATCTGTGGTACCATATTTACACTGCTGGCCTCTGACTGATTTTAAATGAGAATGTACAATACCAGGCTGAGCTAGTTCTCATTTTAAATAAATTACACCTGTGTTTTTACCCATTATGTATAGGTTATTAATTATTTGATAATATTGAGAGTAGAAGTTGGAAATACAACCTTAATCTCTGGTTGAATAAGTTTCACCTGAAATTACAGCAAAAGGCAAAGGATAAATTTACAAAAACTTCAGACAACCCAACATATAGGAGATCAGCAAAAACAGTGATCCATACAACAGTGAAGAACATTCATGGCAAGGAAAGCTGTGATGAGAATCAAATAGTGTATGTCTTCTGAATTTGCTCTCATATCAGTCTACAATTTTTGTTAAAACTCAGTGAAGTATATTTTCCTTAAAATGCCAGTTTGGGTCTGGGGACATAGCTCCACGGTAGAGTGCTTCCCTAATATGTACAAGGCTTCAGGTTCAATCCCCAGCACCCCCCAAAAAAAGTCTGCTTATTACTTTATATGTTGTATTGATTAAATATTTAGTATATGCTCTTTCTGTTGCAGCAGATTTGCCTAATTCTGGAAGAAGGGAAATTGAAGCCATTCATGCAGTCTTAAGATCAGAGGTAAGGAAAATTAAAGACGACTGTCAAATGTTGATTTTTCTTTTTTGAAATCATGGAAGTTATTCAAACTTCTAGTCCTCTCTTTTTAAATACACTGCCACTTCTTATCTCTTCCTCTTTATTGGTTTGAGGGGTTTTTTTGTTTTTGTTTTTGTTTTTGGAGTTTTCAGGAACTTCTTTAAGTGAAGAATATATTTACATATTACTGTTGCTTGTTATTTTTTAATATTCTCATCTCTATTTCTGTATACTGCAAGTAGAAAAGCTGTCAAGTACAGAAGATAGTGGCAAAAAATTCATCATTTTTAAGGATTTCTTGTGTTCTAACAGTGTGCCCAGTTGCAGTATTACATTTTTATTTTGGTTTGATTTGTTTTTTTTTATTTTTTTGTTTGTTCTCTCCTTTTGATTTATTTTATTTTATTTTGTTTTACTTTATTTTATTTCTGAGACAAAGTCAGGCAGTACAGTTCGCAGGTAGGCTTTTAATTCCCAGTCCTTCTCCCTCAGCCTCGCTGGTGTTGGCATTACAGGTGTCTGCCACCGTGCCTGGCATGTGGTACATTTATTTAAGTATTTAGTGAAGAATAAGATTCTTTGTAACCCAGAGCTTTTTAATTTCCTAACATTAAAATCCCCCACTTGTCTGTCAGTTTGTCATACTGTGGGGGCGTGCATGTTGCTGTGATGCTGAAAGCTATGCCACAGTATCTCAGATACCAGCAAAGCTACCCATGGTGGATAGGTTTCAGCTGAGCTTCCAGACTAAGACACACTAGAAACCTAGCAGCCCACTCCCAAAACAATTAGTCATCGAAAACCCTATGAATAGCAGAGAAACATTGTCGGATATAGTGCTTGAAAATGAGCCCCCCAGGTTGGCACTCAAAAGACGACTGGGGAAGAGTTGCCTCTTCAAAGTAGAGTTGACCTTAATGATGGGAATGGAGTAAAGCCCCATGGACCTCCATTTGTTGATGTGGCCTGACTCAAAATGAGAAGAAACAACTGTAAACATTAATAATTGGAACATGGGATATCCATTATTGCTGATGTCAGATGGATATTAGCCAAAATCAGAGAATACCAGAGAGATGTCTGTGTTTTATTGACTAGGCAAAGGCATTTGACTGTGTGGATCATAACAAATTATGGATAACATTGCGAAGAATGGGAATACCAGAATACTTAATTGTACTCATGAGGAACCTGTACATGGATGAGGAGGCAATCATTCGAACAGAACAAGGAAACACTGCTTGGCTTAAAGTCAGGAAAGGTATGTGTCAGGGCTGTATCATTTCACCATGTATCTTCAGTCGCTATGCTGAGCAAATAATCCAAGAAGTTGGACTTTATGAAGAAAAACGTGGCATCAGGATTGGAGGAAGATTCATCAACAACTTGTGTCATGCAGATGACATAGCTTTGCTTGCTGAAAGTGAAGAGGATTTGAATCACTTACTGACGAAGATCAATCCTTACAACTGGGCCAGTAAGCAACTTCATGGTAGATGGAGAAAAGATTGAGGTTGTCCAAGATTTTGCTTTACTTGATTCTGTAATCAACACTCATAGAAGTAGCAGTTAAGGAACCAAAAGACATATTGCATTGGGAAAAGCTGTTGCAAAAGGCTTCTTTAAAGTGTTGAAAAGCAAAGATGTCACATGGAAGACCAAGGTGTGCCTGACTCATGCCGGGGTATTTCCTATGGCATCATATGTTTGTGAAAGCTGGACAATGAGTAATGGAGAAGAATTGATACATATGAATTATGGTGCCGGAGACAAATATTGAATATACCATGGACTCCCAAAAGAACCAACAGATCCATCCTAGAAGCAGTGCAACCAAAGTGTTCCTTAGAAGCAAGGCAAGGATAGCTAGACTGCATCTTATATATTTTGGACATGTCCGAAGGGACCGATCCGTAGAGAAGGATGTCATGTTTGGGAGAATGGCGGGTCAACCATAAAAAGGAAGACTCAACTAGATTACTGCCACAATGGACTAAAACATAAAAAAGATCATGTGCATGACACAGTGTCGGGTAGTGTTTCATTCTGTTGTACACAGGGTCACTGTGAATTGGACCCAACTCGGTGGTACCTAACAACAACATTAAAATAAAAATAATATTTGGATGCCAATAAATTAGCTCTGTGGTAGAGTGCTTGCCTAGCATTCCCAAGGCTCCGAGTTCAACCCCCGCACCACAAAATAAATAAATAAATAAATAATAATTATATGTATATATATAAATAGCAAATTAGTTTTACCAGTGTTTGTTATTAGTCAGTGTCTAGCTATGACTTATGTTGAATACTGTGCTTACTAGGGATGAGGAAAGCTTGGAAAGAGTTCAGAGGAAAGCTATAAAGAAATTGAAAAGATTTTAAAGTGGGAAATATTACAAAAGGCTAACAAAACTCAACTCTTCAGCCTTGGAATAAGAACAGTGAGAGCCCAGTGTGGTGGTGGTACCTGTAATCCCAGCAACTCAGGAGGCAGAAAGAAAAAAGAAAAAGTGAGAGGACACTTATGAATAGTATTGCAGTAAAAGATAACCTGGGGATATAGCTTACTGGTAGAGTGCTTGCCTAACATACTGAAGGCCCTGGGTTCCATTCCCAGCACCCAGAAATAAAAATAAGGAAAGAAATAAAAATACTTGTAGAGGACTTTAGTAACCATGTTTTCTTCTCTACTAAGTTTATAAAACCTACGGCTGTACCACTGTGGTGTCGGATCCCATCAGATCTCAGAAGCTGAGCAGGGTTGGATTTGGTTAGTACTTGGATAGGAGACTGCCTGGGAACACCAAGTGCTCTAGGCTTGGGCGAAGGACCCAGCAACTCACTCCCAGAAATCAGCCCAGCCGTTGAAAACCCTATGAATAGCAGAGAAGCACTGACAATAGTGTTTTGCCTCATGTACGTAGAGTTGCTATGAATCAGACACTGACTTGATGGCACGTAACAACAAGAAGAAGTCTGTAAAAACAAACATTGAGTTTAGATATAAGAAGTTATATACTGACAAGTATTGTTGTACTCTGGTCTAGAGTAGCAAGGTTAGATTGTGGAATTTGAGTGTAGAATGACCCCTCAAGAGAGGAATTACATTAGCAATCTGCCTGAAGAAGATAGCAGTTGGTAGTACTTGGAGTTCTTGGCAGTAACTACTTAATAAAGAAAATAGATGCCCCAGTGACAGATGAACTTAATAGCTTCTTTCTTTGTAAGATTAAGGTAGGAAATCCAGGACTCTTTGGTACATACTCACCCAGAAAAGTTCAACAGTGTCTGTGGTGGCATTAATACACGTGAATTCACCAGTGTACATTTGGGGGGGAAAGGTAAATAAAGTTAACCTGCTGAATGAATAGTTGCTCTGTTTTAAGCTGGAGAAGGGAGGTAGTAGTCTTCTGTCTTGTTGATCTCAGTTCTTTTACAACCTCTTATAGTATTATCATTAAACTATGGCAAATATGATTCCAGTGTTTAGAAATATTTATTTTTGGTAAAACATATTGCCATTTGCAAGCTAGCTACTCAAGTACCAGAGGTAAACAAGGGCTTTATTTTCTAAGGTAATTTTAACTATATGCGTTTCTCACCTCATGTACTAACATCATACCCTAAACCCTTATGTGATTGAGCAGTTACATCTGGTTCAAGGCTCACTGCTGTGAAAGAATAAGGTGATGAGATGACTGAATATTCTACTTAGAAACTTTTAGCATAGAAGGAGAGTAGTATATATTCTAGAGGAAGTTAGATTTGCTGATAGGTGTTGATGTGTATAGCCAACTGAATTGCTTGGGATTCTTTAGTTGGAAGTCACAGCAACCATAGCCAAGCTAACTTATCCTCTATTTGGAAACAAAAACAAGTCATTCCATTAATCATCACCATCCAGGAAACTCTTTTAGTCTATTTATATTATTGTGTTACAAATAATGTGTAGAAGTAGCGGGTGCGGTGGTGGATGCCTGTAATCATAGCACTCGAGAGACAGAGGCGGGAGGATTGGAAGTTCAGGGCCAACCTAGGCTACATAGTGACACTTGTCTCAAAGCAAAATAAAACAAAATAATTTACAGAAGTGTAAATAAAATGATGGTGGAAAACTTTATTAAAATCTTAATAATGTAAATATAGCAAATCCAAATTTTTATTTTATGTTCTCCTGGTTTGGGGAACATGTAAAGCTGGATGTGGTGGTGCATACCTGCAGTCCCAGCTATACTCACAAGGCTGAGGCAGGAAGAGCTCTGGAATCTTGGAGTTTGAGGTCAGCCTGGGCAATATAGCAAGACCCTGGCTCAAAACAAACTAATCTATACATTCAAAGTAGGCAAGGTTCTTTGAATTCAGTAGCTACTTATTAACTCTAATGCATAAATGGGAATATATCTATCTTGTAAACACTGATTACAGATTTCAGTTACCTCCTCCCAGATAGATTTTTGGTTTGCATTACTTCTAGTTTTTTTTTGTTTGTTTGTTTTGTTTTTTTTGTGGTAGTGGGGGTTGAACCCAGGGCCTCACGCTTGATGCTCTGCAAGTGCTGGGCCACTGAGCTGCACCCTCAGCCCATTTTCTTTACTTTTTTGAGACAGGGTCTCGCTAAGTTACACAGACTGCCTCTGGTCTTGAACTTACGATCCTCCTGCCTCCACTTCCCCAGCCACTAGGATTACAGGCGTGCATCACCACACCCGGCTCTTTTTTTTTTTTTTTTTATGATACTGGAGATTGAACTCGGGATTTTGGGTGTACTAGGTAAATGCCCTACCACTGAACTATACCCCCAGTCCCTTTTTAATTTTATTTTGAGACAGGTTCTTAAATTGTCCAAGCTGGCCTTGAACTTGCTATCCTCCTGCTTCAGGCACCCAGGTTGCTGTGATTATAGACATAGGTCATTGAGCCCAGCTTACTTCTGTTTTTTTTTTTTTGTTTTTTTTTTTTACTTATGTCTTTAAAACTGATGCTTTTGAGAACTTTGACAGCTTATGATTTTGTTGAAGAGAAAGTGGCTGTCATCTTTACTCCATAACTACAAAGCATTTTTTTAAGATCCTCCTACCTCTGCCTCCCAAGTCCTAGGATGACAGGTGTGTACCACATTGCCTGACCATATTTCCTTTTTGTTCTTCTTTTTTTTTTTTCTAGTACAGAAGCAGTTGAACACATGGCTTTGCACATACTTGGCAAGTGTTCTACCACTGAACTGTACCCCTGGCCCACTTTCTACTCTTTATTTTGAGACAGAGTCTTACTAAGTTACACAGGCTGCCTCTGGCCTTGAACTTGTGCATCACCTGCCTCTACCCCTGAGTCACTTGATTAGAGGCATGCACCACCACACCTGGCTCCTGTTCGTTCTTAGAAATGTATTGTCCACTCATCTATTCTTGAATTTGAGAGTATCAAGATACTGCCTCTGAAGTCTCGTCTGAGATTTTGCTTCTACAGTTGGTTTCACTGTAAACATTAGATTCTAGAGTGTAGCTTTCTGTCTTTGCATTTATCTTCTGGGTCGTCTGATAATTGTGAAGTGTTTTCCTCTGTCATTTTTCTTTGTTGAAAAATAAAAATGTGTTTTCAACTGTATTTGATGAAAGTGAAGAAGAAAAAGAGGAGGAGGAGGAGGAAAAAAGAGGAAGAGGAAGCAAGAAGGAGGACAAGGAGGAGGAAGAAGATGACGACTATAAAGATGTTATCTCCAGATTTCCATTTCCTTTTTAAAACTCGAGGCAGTGCATTAGAAAACTGGTTATTTCACTATTGCGTCATTCTCAATGACTCCTTAAGTCTTTTATATTCTCACTATTCTCTCTTTTTTATAGCATAATTGGGAATACTTGATGAATAATGATAAAATAATTCTCAGGATGATAAAACAGGAAAATGTTTCAAGATGCAGGAAAAAAATAAGATCATTACAACTTCTGTTTATTCCTAGATTTATAAAAGTATTCAATGTACTCTTATGGTAATTACAGAGTTTTACTCTTTTAAAAAAGACAGGTAAAGCCAGGTGTGGTAGCACATGTCTGTAATCCTAGCACTCAGGAGCAGGAGGATCATGAATTCCAGGTCAGCCTGGGCTACATAGTGACACCTCATCTCCAAAAAAAAAATCTCTTTGTGTATATATACACACGGGGCTGGGGTTTAGCTAAGTTGGTAGAGTGCTGCTCTGTGCTCTCTGAGGCACCTCCAAAATGGGAAAAGGACCTGGCAACCCACTCCCAAAATGATCCCCAATCAATCAGCCATTGAAAACCCCATGAATAGCAGAGAAGCACTGACATAGTGCCGGGCATGGCACAGTGTCAGCAAGTGTTTCATTCTGTTGTACATAGGGTCGCCATGGGTTAGACTTGACTCAATGAAACCTAACAACAATGTATGTGGCGCAATCATACACACAGTATGGAGATTGCCACAAAAATGCTTACAAATTTTGGTGTGAGAACTTTTCCATTTTGCTGAGGTGTGTGGCGCAGTGGTAGAGCACTTGCCTAGCATGCAAGAGCCCCTGGATTCAATGTTAGCACCAAACCCTGCCCCGCCCTCCCCCCCAAAAAAAGCCAATTTTATTGGCTGGACAAAGTGGCTTATGCCTGTAATCACAGTGATTCGAGAGGTAGACACAAGAGGATTGCAAGTTTGAGGCCAGAGGTAGCCTGTGTAACTTAGTGAGACCTATCTCAAGACTAAAAATGAAAAAGAAGCTAGGGATGCAGCCCAGTGGTAGAACACTTGGAAAAGTATGCCTCAGAGACCTGATTTAAGACCCCTAGTACCATGGGAAAAAAAAAAAATACATTCTGTGCTTGGTGACACTAGCATTCATTTGATTAACACTATCTTTTGAGCGATTCATAGGGTTTTCAATGGCTAGTTGTTTTGGGACTGGGTTAGCCATGTCCCTCTCCCTAGTCTGTCTTTGTGTGGAAGCTCAGCTGAAACCTATCCACATGGGTGATCCTCGTGGTATCTGTAATACCAGTGGCATATCTTTCAGCATCACAGCAACACACAAGCCTCCACAGTATGGCAAACATCCTGCTTCTCATTGCTACTGTAATTCAATTCAACTTTGAAAAGTAATACATAGATTACATCTCTTAAAATGTGTATACACTTTTTTGATGTCCCCCAGTGTGTGTATGCATGCACACACACACACATATGTGTAAACCTTTCCTTTGTTGAAAACATAAGTCATAAATTTCCATTCTTGCAAATAGTTAGGACTGTTTACAAAAGAAACTGTGAAGTTGGCTCCCGTGGACTCTGACAGTATACCAAGGGTTAAGCAATGGTTAAAGTTAGGGTGTCTCATCCAGGTGCAAGGGCGCACTCTTATACTCCCACTGACTCAGAAGGCTAAGGCTGGAGGGTTACAAGGCCAGAGGCAGCTTACATAACTTAGACCATGCCTTAAAATAATAATATATATATATAAAAAAAAAAAACAGGGCCTGCGGTTGCAGCTTAGTGGTGGAGCACTTGCAAAATATGTGCAATGTCCTGGGTTCAACCCCCAAGTACTGCCAAAAAATCCCCAAAGGGTTTTGGGAATCTCATAGAGGAAATACAGCCAGACTTCAGGAAGGAGCTGCAACTAGAACTAGAGGCATTCAGGAGTCTCTTTTTCTCAATTTTACTCTTCTCTGCTCTTATGTGCACTTGTTGTCTCCTTTCAGACTTTTCTCCATATCTCATATCTTAGAAAATATGGCCAGGCATGTTGACACATCATTACTCCCAAGTAATGCCAACACTTGGGAGTTTGAGACAGGGAGATTTTGAGTTTGAAGACAGCCTGAGCTACATAGCATGTTTGGGGCTAACTTGAGCTACATAGTGAGATCCTGTCTCAGGAAAAAAAACCACCAAAAAAAAAAAAAGTGAAAGAAAAGAAAATATGGCCCCTGAAAACTCTACTCTCTATATACTATGGGCTTAGCCACATGAATATACTGTTCATGTACTTTTTCAACCTTTCTGACTTTTGTATGGCTAGGGAGATGAGGACTGACAACCACGTAGGTATTAATTACTCAGAGTTAAACAAATAATCCTATGTATTTTTATGTGAATAAGGCTAAAATGGACTTTTATAATGAGATTTTGACTTTAGTGTATTGTTGCTCAGTTATGTATAGAATTTTTCATATTAACAGCTTGCAGAAAAATATGCACAAGCAACCTGTAGAATAGAAGATATTTAGTTGTGTGACCATTCTTACTACTGTTTCTTCAAGATAAAGTCTCTCTTGGATTTCTGGGGATAGAGTCCCAAATTAAGATTTGTAGATGCTGTGATTATTCCTTTTATTTGCTGCATTGATTTTTTTTCTGGGAATTCATGTAATTTTCTCTGGATCATAATTTTGTGTCTGTAGATGTCAGAAGTTCTTAGAATCAAAGAAAACAGGTGACATCTCCAAAGTGAAAAAATCTTTGCTGTCTAGCTGGGAGCTTTTTCCTCCCACCATCAGTCTCTTTATCTCAGTCTTCGTTTAACTGCTTTGTAAAGCCAGATGCAGTGGCACATGCCAGTAATCCCAGCAACTTGGGAGGCTGAGGCAGAAGGATCACAAGTTTGAGGCTAGAGGCAGCATGCAAACTTGAGACCCTGTCTCTAGACAAAAAATAGAAAAGGTCTGGGAGTGCAGCTCAGTGGTAAAGTGCTTGCAAAGTATATGCAAAGTCCTGGGTTCAACCTCCCTGAACCATGAAATGAAATGAAATGAAATGAAATGATCAAATCTTTTAGATATAGTCACTGGGATGCTTAGTATATTATTCTCTGTAATCATCTATGAATTCTCTTTGGTAGAGACTTTCAGGTCTGTTTTTCTTCCTCTATTATGTTCTTATTATATTGATTCTAATAACAAGGAACAATAATAGGTAAAGATAATTTACAATAGATATTTAAAGATGAAGTATGTAAAATTTGAGTTATTTTTGTCATTTTTCCAACATCATAAAACAAAAGGCTGTGATGTCTAGAATCATAATAATTATACTTAAGACTATCTTGTATCATTGTTTTTTTGTGTGTGTGCTAGAGATTGAAGCCACATGCATGCTAGAAAACCACACTACCACTCAGATACACTTCTCAGTCTGTATCTTATATATTTTTTTTTTTCTTTTTGCAGTACTTGGGTGTTGAACCCAGGATGTTACACATACATTTTGCAATGACTTAATGACTGAGCTGTACTCATAGTGCATTTTTCACTTTGTGTTTTGAGACAAGGTCTTGCTAAGTTGTACAGGCTGCCTTTGGCCTTGAACTTGACATCCTCCTGCCTCCACCTCTTGAGTCACTAGGGTTAAGGTGTGCACCACTGCCTTTATCTTGTATACTTCTAACAGAAGTTTTTCAGACTGAGTTCAAGTTGTTGTTATTGTTCTAAGGTGCCATCAAGTTGATGTCCTACTCATAGCAACCCTATGTACAACAGATCAAACAGTATTGTTAGTGCTTCTCTGTGATTCTTAGGGTTTTCATTTTTATTGTGAGTGAGTTGCTGGGTCCTTCTGCCAAGCCTACAGCACCTGGTCTTCCCAGGCAATCTCCTATCCAAGTACTAACCAGGCCTGACCCAGCTTAGCTTCTGAGATCTGAAGGGATCAGACACCACAGTAGTACAGCTGCAGGCTGAGTTCTAGTAGTGGTTTTCAAATGCAGGTTGTCAGAGATGCCTTAGGGAGCCTGGCAAAGCAAGCAAACAAATAATTTGAGGACTTAGCCTCCTACCTGTATTCCAACCAGAAATTTTTAAAAAAGATTTGTTTTAGTAAACATCAAAAGAAGATGGAAAGAATACACAGAATCATTATACCAAAAAGAATTGGTGATGGCCAACCATTTCGAGAGGTTAAATATGATCAGGAACCAATGATACTGAAGAAAGAAGTGGAATCTGCCTTGAAGGAATTGGTGAAACACAAGGCTCCAGGATTGATGGAATACCAATAGAGATGTTTCAACAAACAGATGCAGCACTGGAGGTGCTCACTTGCTTATGCCAACATATTTGGAAAACAGCTACCTGGCCACCTTACTAGAAGAGATCCATATTTGTGCCTATTCCCAAGAAAGGGGATTCAACCAAATGTGGTATCTATCAAATGATATCATTAATACCATACACAAGCAAAATTTTGGTAAAGATCATTCAAAAGCAACTGCAGCAATATATAGACAGGGAACAGCTGGAAAATCAAGCCGGATTCAGAAGAGGGCATGGAACCAGGGATATCATTGCTGATGTCAGATGGATATTAACCAAGAGTAGAGAATACCAGAAAGATATCCATCTATTTTATCAACTATGCAAAGACATTTGACTGTGGATCATAGTAAATTATGGATAACATTGCAAAGAATGGGAATACCAGAGCACTTAGTTGTACTCATGAGGAATCTGTACATGGACCACGAGGTAGTCATTTGAATAGAATAATGAAACACTGGTTTAAAGTCAAGAAAGGTGTGCATCAGAGCTGTGTCCTTTCACCAGACCTCTTCAGTCTCTGTGCTGAGCAAATAATCTGAGAAGCTGGACATTATGAAAAATGTGGCATCATGATTAGAGGAAGACTTATTAAGCACCTGTGTTATGCACATGACACAACTCTGCTGAAAGTGAAGAGGATTTAAAACATTTACTGATAAAGATCAAAGAACACAGCCTTGGGGAGGAGTCAAGATGGAGGACAGATAACACACACCTTCTGTCCCGGAGCAATAAGAAGCCTCGATTAGGGGTTTAAAACACAAATTGAATAAATAGAAACAGAGATAATTTACTTTGAGAGATAAAGAATGAAACTAGGCGTACACTGAAATTAAGGATTGGGCTTCAGAGGAGCTACACAGTGGCCAGCAGTGGGACCGCCGCCATTTAGCCATAACACAGGGAGCGGTTAGAATCCCAGAGATCTGGAGGAGATTTCGCGCACACGCACCCACAGGCCCGGACCCAACACGGAGTGCAACCTTGCCAGCACACTCTCACCATGCCTGCGGGACACAGTCTGCAGTTCCTAGGTGAGTC